>CAUYQG010144830.1:0-10897 GCA_963574415.1 Tarsius wallacei | reverse complement strand
GGAGGCTGAGGTGAGTGGATTGCCAGAGCCGCGGGTTCGAGACCCGCCTAGGCAACTTGGCGAGACCTCATCTCTACAATAAATCAAAAATCAGCCGGGCGTGGTAGCGCATGCCTGTAGTTCCAGCCACTTGGAAGTCTGAGGTGGAAGGATCGCCGGAGCCCAGCAGGTCGAGGCTGCGGTGGCCGGGAGCAGCCACTGCACTCCAGTCTGGGCAACAGAGTGAGACTCCAACTCAAAAAAAAAAAAAAATCCAAAAACTCAGTAGCATCAAAAATAAAGAGAAATGGCCATTCTCAAACAGCAGGTGGGATTTTTATTTCTCATCAAAAATGCAGCTTTTACTAATTTCATTCCCTTTGACCCTGGTTATTTAATAAAATAATAAAATAATAAAATCCTGGAATTTATGCTTAAGGCAACAGAGATTCACACAAACACGGAACTTAAATGTTCAAAAACTGGGTATTATTATGCATACAAGTTGAGCATCTCATACCCCAAAATCTGAAACGCTCCAAAATCTGAAACTTTTGAGCATTGACATGATGTGCAAAGAAAATGCTCACTGCAGCATTCTGGATTTCACATTCTCGATTTGGGGTGCTCAACCAGTATACTACTAATATTCTGAAATCTGAAGCACTTCTGGTCCTAAACATTACAGATAAGGGATACTAAACTTGTATTACAGTTTACCTCTGTGATGGTAACCATATTACCAAATCACATCCTCTAAAAATACTTACGCATCAGGAGAAGCTCTGGATATCCCAAAGACAAAACGACAAGGGTGGCACATTTTTACAAACCGAGCACCTGGCACTGGAGGTGTGTTTGTGAGTGTACACACAAACTAGGGAAAAAAATTCAACAGTGCTCTAGGCAGTAACATTTTAATTATTTGTTTTCTTCTTTACAACAGTCTACGTTTTCCCAGGCTTCTACAATAACTTTATTGCTTTTTTTTTTTTTTTTTTTTTTACTGGAAAATAAAGATCACCTAGAAGTGAGGCGTTCTCTAATTTTGCCCAAATGCTATGGAGAGGCAAAGCTTCAAAAAAAGAACCAACATTATGTAATCATTTTCCAATTCCTTTTTCATGACCTTAAATGGTACTTCCAAAGCAAGGCAGATGCCCCAGCAGGAAATAAATTTGCAACTCAACAGATGCACCCACAGAGATATGGCAAGATGCACCTTTAGTGGCTTTGGCGATAATTTCCTTTTATTCCTTCACTCCCAAGTGCTTTTCAACTCAACGAGAAGCCTGTATAAGTTAATAGGTCCTTAATACGTATCTGCTGCCTGAACCGATTGCCGTTCATAAGGTAATCGCGAGACCCCACGTGGTCCTTTCACACGGGCTTTAGCAAATCCCCTGCAGGGAGATGGCCCCTGGGCAGCTCTGTTTTCTGCAGACCAGGCTGTGACCTAATCAATAGGGTTCCAAGCAAGACAATCCCTACATTCAACAGTCCTGAAGAAATGAAGAGGGAGGGGGTTCAAGCTTTATTGGGGGATTCTATTTACCTGTCACAGTGATGGTTCGCCCAGCAGGAGTTGGGGAAAAAAAAAAAAAACCCTTCAGCAGATTTCCTGGCCATCAGTCAGTGCAAAATAAACATATTTACTTAAGCTTCATTCACAACTTTTGATGTGAAACTGCTGAAGCCCAGATGGGAGCAGGTAGATTCAGGAGACACAGAGGTAGCAGTGGCGATGCTGCACAGCAGGTTTTAATAGTCTGTGTTTGTCTAAACCCAATGACATGAAAAGTATCATGACAAGAATAAATGTAACTGAAAAAAATCATCCCAGTGTGCACAGCCTAACATTTACATGGAAAATTCCATAGCACTGAAAACCTCAACTCTGAAAAGAATGAACAGACAAATGGAACAACACCAGGATCAAGTTCACAGAACAGCAACTGCTTTTCATTAATGCCCCATAATGCCAGAGAGATGTGTGAAAAATGTGGGTTCTGAATTAATTACACAGGTTAACAATTCTGGAAGCCTAGAGGAACTTGTTAATTAATAAAGGTTTTGCTTCACTTGGAAATGGGGGACCAGGTCTAAATAAATATTTTGGAAAATTACTCCGTAAAATATTATTTTAAGATGTCACACACTTTCTCACACACACACACAAATTTTATGTCTCATTTGTCAAATGTTACCAGTTCAAAATATACCTCCAAAAAGTGATTTTAAAGGGACAACTTAAGTAACAAATGTTTATCTGAGAAAAAACATCTATTTACTCAGAATTTTACAAAAGCTATCACTGGAAAACTTTTAGCTGAAAACAAGGTCCTCTGGGAAGTTAACTGCTGGGCTTTGTCATGTCCATTAACACAAAGCAAGAGAGAGCCCAAGTCAAACAACTGCAAAATGAGTTTCCCTCTAGCTTTGACACTCACTTAACATTACAAGAATGGCTTCACTGTAATATTTTAGAAGCCATGCCTGCATCTAGGCCACCAGCCTCGCTGACAAATAAATTTTCAGCAACACCAGCATAATGGGCTTTTAATGTTCTCACTGAATGCCATTAGCACAGGATACCTGGCACCCACACCAGGTCAAACTCAACTCCTGGAACCTTCTCTTTCCACAAGGGTGCAACCAACCAGAGGATCTGTCCTCTCTCCTAGGTGACTGGGTCTTCCTTTGTCGGTGGTTATCTCTTAGTAGCCACAAGAAAATACAGACCAACTAAGTTACCACGTGACTTTCTTTGCAAAGAGCACTGGAGTCACTGAAGTCACACCAGAAAATCTCATACCTACTTTTTCCCATCACCCAAACAAATGAAGGCAACAAATAGCTTTTCTCAACATACTATCTTTTCATGTTTTAGTAGCCACTTCCTAATTACATTTTCCTTAACACTACAGAATAGCTATAAATACCAAAAAACATCAGTGACTGCAATGTATTATGCAAGAGCATAGTAGAATTCACAGCTGAATTTCTCTAAAGGAAATTTTTAACAGAAGAGCAAACACTCAGACTATGGAGATAAAATTATATTCCTTCTCATAAAGCCATTATCCCAATTTTACTATTCTTTAGAATGCTGGTCATTTTAAGACAGTTAAGAAAGTAAAAACAGGAACCATTCTGTCCACCCCAACAGCATCCAGCACAGCTTCTTTGCAGAAAATTAAAACCAATTGAGGTGAATGACTTGGACAGGAAGAACTTTGCCAAATATGTCATGGATGCCTTTCACACAAGAAAACCCAATAACCAACTATGTATTCAAATTTAATTTACAAATAATCTTTAAGGTAGTCAAACCCTATGCAAATCTCTAAGCCTGTTAATAAGCACTGAAATGGGGCTAGCCCAAACTGAAATATTCTGTGTGAAATACACACTCATTTAAAGACTTCTTATGACAAAAAGAATGTTAACGGTCTGACTAATACTTTTTCATACTGATCGAATGCTGAAATTACAATTTTTGCTGTTGGATTAAATAAAATATATTATTAAAATTAACTTGTTCTATTTTTATTGTGGCCACTAGAATATTTGATTTCATATATATAGATGCTGAGCAGTGCTGCCATGTTACATAAACAAGTCATGTAACAGGAATAAGAGGCAAAATTTACACAACTGTGTTCAGTAAACTGCAAAAATCAGCTCACCTTTTTCATATGACCATTCATATCTAAATAAAGTGCTAAACTTTGAATCATTTCTAATAAATGCTTTTGTGGTTTACTCTTCTCCTCTTTTTGAGAGGAAGAATGGCAGCTGGGGTTTAACTATTTCTTCTCTAAAAAGTCTGTAAAAGATGGCCATGGGTTCTTTTCCCATGTATATGCCAGCGTGTTCAAAGTCATCCACTCCCAGATTTCCAGATGGATGTAACATTAAACTGCATAGTGAATCTACAGTTGTTTCTGTTTCAAATCCTAAGACTTCTATTTCAACTTACCACAGAGCACTTTCCTATTTATTTTGCTGCAAATATGTCCCATAACGACCATAATATAAGCTAAATGTAGCGTAATACTAAATGGTACTAAAATACATCTTTAGGTTATTTTTAATACATTTCCATTTAAGCTGTATCTTACGCAGAGATGTCAGAAGCATGCGTGCAATCTAGAGAAACCAAAGCAACACTCCTATATTCTCTCTCCATGTCAGTCTCTGCTTCCACCTCCTCAAAGTCTTCCGTGTATTCCCAACTCCGTTTCCCCCAAGTTTTCCATTCTCTAAGGGAGAGCAACAAACGAATGAAAGAGTTTTGACAAATTAATGAGCAAGAAAGTGACGCTACTGAGCAAAGCTAACACTGGCAGGCCAGAGTCTAATGAGGAGAACTCCCTGCTGCCTTCGACCAAACTCTGTCTCTCTGCCCCTTCAGCTTCAGAATGATGTACAATAATTGGGATTCTCAAATTCCCTTGGGGGCAAGAAGCTTCAGAAATCTTTGTGACAGGAGTGGAAACGGAAAGGGAATGGAGGAGTTGCTTTGGTGTCTTCAGACTTCATGCATACTCCTGGTATCTCTGCTTAGGTTCTAGCTGAAATGGAAATGTGCTAAAAGGAACTTGAAGATATACTGCAAGGCCGTTATATGTCTTAACAGTATTAAAAACTTAAAGTATAGGTGACTAGGCAAGGTAGAAAAATGTTAAGACACCACAGACATTTCCACAATTTTCAAAAGTCTTTAAATTCTCATGCACTTTTTAACAACCAAAAGGAATGTCCTCAAAGGGAAAAATCAAAAGTGCCTCTGCTAGACTGAAAATGAACACAATACTTTACAACTGCTCTCAGCAAGGTGGAGTCTGGTTCCCCACCTGTGCTGAATCACCTCACTAAGCCAACAGCATGTGAGAGAAGAACAGTGGGTGAGCCCAGAGCCTCCGCCCTGAGGACTCAGCTGCTCTCTGAGCACTCCTGGAGCCCGGAGACCACCAGGGTAGGCTGCCGGATGACAAAGGCACAGGGCCTAGAAGCGTCAGAGGGGAGCAGCCACTCTTGGGAACAGAGCCATCGAGCTCAATGGCAACTGGTCAACCTGAGTCAGCCCGGCTGAGTCCTGCCCAAACTGCCTACCCACAGAACCATAACCTCAATAAACGCGAGTTGTTTCAAGCCACCAAGTTTTAAGACGGTTTGCTTGCCAACAAAAGGTTAAATTATACAGTTCTCTGTGATTTCCTTCACAAAACTTAACACTAGCCCAAAGGTGATAAAGTGTTTCCACTCATATTTGGATTTGCCCACTTACTAACCTCTCTCCTCTCACCTAACCATTCTCTATTCTCATAATGTTCCATCTCTTTCAAACTCTGAATCCGCCTCTCCTGTGAACTGATTTCTACCCAAATACACAGAGAAGAACGCCCACAAAGGCCTTTCCTTCCTTTAATCATCTTAAAAAGTTACTTTTAAATTGTAATAATTAGGCTAACTGAACTAGCTACTGTTAATTTTCTAGTTATACGGGTGAAAGGTTTAACATCGGAGTCCTTAAGTAGCAAGAAAAGTAGACAAGAAGCAAATAAGAGTCTTCAAAATCTTTTATTTAGATGTAGTCACTGAAATGAGGAGGACATTTTTACTTTACGTACACATTACTGTATTCTCCTTCAAAGTCCAGTCACTAAATTTCCTATTACTCAGCCAGGCTGTAAAAGAAGAAGTTGGCTTATAAGTAAATGGCACCCATCAACAGAAATAACCAAGAGATTTAAAGCACAAAAATAACTTTTGAGGACATGCTTATGTGTGCTCAATTTAATCCAGAACACTAAGTTTCAAAACATACTCTGTGAATCTCTAGTAGTAATTATTTCTTAAGTTTTAAGAAATTCATCAATAACGATATTAGCAAATAAAAACAGAGCCTACTAATTTAAACGTCTTTTTAAGAGTTCAAGTTTCTGCTGACTAATGTGCAATATAAATGGATACTCATCCTTCTAAACTTCAAATAGAATAAGTATTTTTCAATACAGAAGAGAGAAGCAATATTGCTATTCATAGCCAAGAAAACAATGCCTAGCTCAGGTATATTCATTTGGAAAACCACAGTACTTAGGTACTCAATCTGACAAAAAAAAGCAACTACTAGATAAGGCAAAACATAGACAAAAAAGAATCAGTATTCCTACTAAAATGTTTCATTGTTCTAATTATTGTTATTTTGGAGGGTATGAAAAGGGTGTTTTAAGTGGAAGAGCAGTTTTAACTACATTAAAACAAATTCAAAAGGTCTTTCCCAACAGTAGTTATTAGGTCAATGTTCCTCTTCAATATTCTGTACCATCTATTTCAATTTCAAATTTTACATATCCATGCCGAGCACAGTGGCTCATGCCTGTAACCCCAGCACTTTGGGAGACCAAGGTGGGAAAACTGCTTGAGCCCAAGAGTTTGAGACCAGCCTAGGCAACATAGCGAGACCTCAACGCCACAAAAAAAATTTTTTTAATTAGCTGGGTGTGGTGGCGTGCACCTGTAGTCTCAGCTACTTGGCAGGCTGAGGTGGAAAATTGCCTCAGCCCAGGAGGTCAACACAGCAGTGTGCTATGATTGCGTTACTGCACTCCAGGCTTGGGCAAGAGAGTGAAACTCCGACTCAAAATAATAATAATGATAATTTGACAATTCTACACATCCAACAAGTGCTTGCCCGTAAGCCAAGCACAGGTCTCAGCATATGATACAGAGATAAGCAAAGTCTCTGACTCAAGAAGCCTATAATCCTTCTGGTGGATTATAAGTAGATTTTTAAAACACGCTACAATAATTCTTCATAACACATATTTTAAACATCACTGATCTTAAGCTATAAAACTTTGACCTCCATAGATATGATGCTTAGTTTGACTGCTTTCTGAAAGCAACAACATTCAGCCAATTGAAACCAAACAGATAATTATTCATGTTCATGATTTTTTTTTTATTTAAACAGATTCCATCTTTCATGTGAGGTTATCACAACATTAAGAGAAAACATTTTCTTTTAAATTTGTTTAGAGTCTTTGAAAAATAACTGATTTCCATTCTGTTGTCTCAACCAACAGATTAACTTGGTGTTTACATGGCAGACTCATCTTTTGTTTCATTTTAATTTATAAACATCTTCAGCTGGGCAACAACTCAAAAGAACAGCATCATGTGATAAACACTTAAAGCATCACGTCTATAGAGTTCAAAGATGAACACCACTGAACAAGTATGTACTGGGTGCTAGCTGTGTGCCAAGCACCACGATAAGAGAAACAGGACATCTTAGCCCCCCCAAGAGTAAAAAGGCAAGTAAAAATATTAATAGAGAGCTAAAAGCAAGACAGTGCCAACAAATTTTGAGAGTCTTTTAACTAAGAATTTATGGTACAGCTGTCTTTCCACAGAAATCAAAAAACATATTGCCTGGAAGTGGTATAAATAGCAGTGCCAATAACCCACAGCTCACTTTTCCACACATACACTGATTTCATCTTTCTTGTAAGATTGTTTAATGAGTCAGAGTCTCACTCTGTTGCCCAGACTAGAGTATAGTGGCACACTCACTGCCACCGCAGCCTCAACCTACCCAGCTCAGGTGATTGTTCCGCCTCAGCCTTCCAAGTAGCTGGAACTACAGGTGCGTGCTATGACGCCCGGCTTATTTTTTGATTTATTGTAGAGATGAGGTCTCACCAAGTTGCCCAGGCTGGTCTTGAAACCCTGAGCTCAGGCAATTCTCTCACCTTGGCCTCCCAAAGTGCTGGGATTACAGGCATCAGCCACTGCGCCCGGCCTAATGCTCCTCTTATAATGAACACTAACCTTTAAAAATAAGCATTATTTATTCAGACTGTTTTCTTCTGCACTAAATAAGGGGGCTAGTCACAAACCTAATATATTTATAAGTCCATTTAAATAAAAATTCATTCTGCCACTAAAGCTAACTTTATCATTAGAAGTGTGAGTTTTCTGACAGACAATGGAGCAACAGAGGATTTCCATGTTGGCAAAACTAAAGACCAAATTCTGGACTAGAAAGCTGTTAAACTGAAATAAGAATGCCAATGGCCTTAGGACAACACAGGTTTGAATAGTGCATGTCCACTTAAATATGAATTATTTTCAACTGAAGGCAGATAGAAAATATGGTATTCACAAGATGCAAACCCCTGTGTGTGGAGGGCTGACTATGGAACTTGAGTATGAGTGGACCTGGGTACACACAGTCAGTCTGGAAATCAATTCCCACCTATCCCAGGGGATGACTGTGTACACCACAACCTGTTTCGTACACGCCAATGGGGAGACAGAGCATCTGATGAGACAGGTGTATAAAGAACTATAGGTTATTTCACTTGGAAACAGCCTTGAGTGACAGTTTCTCTTGAAGTCATTTTAGGCACACATATAATACACAGGAAAGTGATTTGTCCTTTGAAAAGGTTTGCCTGGCTCATTTATAAAACAGGAATAAAACCCACTGTGCTATGAGCATAATTATATTAGATCAGGTGTCATACAATGCACGTAGAAATACTTGCAGTTAGAAAGCATCACACAGATGCACGACACTACCATCATCATCACTATTATTCTGACGCTCTAGAACTCCTTTACGAGAACTTGGGAGAACTGGCAACCTGGAGGCTCAACCACAGAGGAGCTTAAACCAAGGACTTGTGGATACCGAAAGCCCATGAACATAGGTTCAGCTTTTCAAGAACCCCTGGTATTGTATCCAATCACTGTATCTCTGAAGAGAGAACACACAGCTTTCAACAGATTCTCAAAGTTTCTATGATGCCAGAAACATTAGCAACCACTGTTTTGGAAGTCTAGAAATAGGTACTCAAGGTAGTAGAAAAGAAGCTTCTGGCAACCTTCACAGCTACAATTATGGTTATATGTTTCAATCTAGTCACTCACCGAACAAACAAGGGCTACCCACATATGGCTATGTCAGCCACTATGCTTCACAGAAGGCATAAAGATGTTTGAGGATGGCCTCTGTTCTTGAGTTGAGGGACACAGATAAGTAGTGTCCTGACAGACAACAAAAGGACACAGCGAAAGTGGTCCTGGAACAAAAAGAAGCAAAGACTAACCACTTGACTCTAAGGAAAGGTCTCTCGGCAGAGGCAACAATGGCTTGTTAGGTCAACCCAACAAACACTTACTGAGTACCTGCTGCAAAAATCCAGCAGCAAAAGATTTACAATCCACTCACACTGAACTAACAACCTAAAAGGAAAGGACATGTAACTAAAAAATTATACTAGAGTGAGACTGGCAATAAGAGTTCTCTGTGTGAATAAAAGGAAAGAACAACTATCTCCATGTGGATAAGCCTCGTAAGAAAGCTTGATGAAGCAGAGTTCGGAAAGAACACAAGCTGATCAAGTGGGAGATGTGTCCCCAAGGTGGGAAGCAGGGAACTGAGGCACAGGGGACCTGAGGCATGCAGGGGGCAGAAGCTAAAGGACAAGGGCGCACGGGAGGAGCTCGCATGTACTCTGGGAGAGGCGAGCGAGGGCATCCGGGCACCCCAGGCCCTGCTAAGGAACGTGGACGGGAGGCAAGGCAGAGACACCAGAACGCTCGAGGGGTCCATGAAGGACGGGCACCCCGGCTTGGGTCTGTGTTACCAGGTACCTTCAGAGGCATCCCACTTTAAGCCTCATGAATTTCCACGGCAGTGCTTACTTTTTATGTTCTAAAAAGTGCAACAGAGTATTTCAGAACTCAGTAGCACAGTCATTGTGCATCATAACCGCCACTGTCTTATTTTTATCATTTCATATAGACATGAACTACATAAGCAAAGTATAACAACATCTAATTTTACTCACAATTGATTGTGACAATCTAAAGAGACAGTCTATATAAAGAGATTAAAACAGGCAAGTACACATCAAGAGCTCAATAAATATTCACTATAATTACATACTGAGGATGATTAAGAAGAAAAGGCGGACCAGTGATAAAAATATGGTTACGTTCTCATAAGCTGGAAAGAAGCCTTTAGAAACTACTGAAATAGCTCAGGAACTTTCATTTGTTAAAAAATCAGTTAGTCCAAAACTAAGATTTTATTTGTAGACTCTCCCCAGCGTAAAATAAAGAAGACAAGTCCGAAGACTCCCATTCAACAGGACAGTCTCCGCCCATTTGGAGACTCGGCAATAAAACAGGTTCAGTACAGTACTGGGTATACTGAGGAACTATGACACAACTGTACCATAAGACTGGCCCTTGAAGCATACACGTAAAGAGTTTTCTAGACTTACTACCACTGCTGTTAAGCTTGAGATTTGCTAACTCAGTAAGAACAGGCATGTGTCCGTGAATGGCAATCTTTCCAAGCCCACTTATTCCGAGTGAGAAAGACACTGGAAGCACTGCTTCATGGCATTACGTCTTGTGTAGTGAGCATGCACCATTTATAACTAGCGTAATTTATTTTTTCAAAAAAATAGATCCCATAAAGAAAGGTAACTGCAAAATAACAGTACACAAAACACAAACTAATAAATAAAAGCTTGACAAACCCAACCCTATGCATTAAAATAATCCACACGGTCAAAACAACACCTAAATAGTTAAAAAAAATCCAATGTAAACACCTAAAGCTTTAAAATCTATTCAATTGCCGGGCTCGGTGGCTCAGCCTGTAATCCCGCGCCTTGGGAGGCCGAGGTGAGTGGATTGCCTGAGCCCGCGGGTTCGAGACCCGCCAGGGCAACTTGGCAAGACCTCATCTCCACAACAAATAAACAAAAAATGAGCCGGGCATGGTAGCGCGCGCCTGTAGTTCCAGCTACTTGGAAGGCTGAGGCGGAAGGATTGCCGGAGCCCAGCAGGTCGAGGCTGCGGTGGCCGGGAGCGGCCACTGAAGTCC
>CAUYQG010144826.1:0-12671 GCA_963574415.1 Tarsius wallacei | reverse complement strand
CTCGAGGTTCATGGAACAATTTTAGTGAAATTAAAACTAATTGAAAATTACTAGCCGGGCTCAGTGGCTCAGCCTGTAATCCCGCGCCTGGGGAGGCTGCGGTGAGTGGATTGCCTGAACCCGCGGGTTCGCGCCCCACCTGGGCAACTTGGCGAGACCTCATCTCTACAATAAAACAAAAAAAAAAAAAAATTAGCCAGGCATGGTAGCACGTGCCTGTAGTTCCAGCTACTTGGAAGACTGAGGCGGAAGGATCGCCGGAGCCCCAGTGGGTCGAGGCTGCAGTGGCTGGGAGCGGCCACTGCACTCCAGTCTGGGCGACAGAGTGAGACTCCAACTCAAAAAATAAAAAATAAAAGACAAAACAAAATGAAAGAATGATGTCATATATTCGGGAAATTTGTGGAAGAAATTTTTATGGATTTCAGAAAACCAAGTGAGGCACGCTCCTGAGTCTCTACAAGATATCTGTCAACAACTAAAATGGTTCCAAAACTCATTTAATATTGAGAATTTTAAAATATTGGTGCTTGTAATTCAGAGTTCAAACCAATAGCTTAGACTCTAATTTGGTGCCCCAAAATAATATCACGTGTCTTATGGTTCCTTGGAACACAGAGGTTTTTGTGGTCTTGTGGTCAAGTTTTACTTGTCTTTTAGAACCTGCCCCAGATGACATGGATTTATTAGGTGCAGTAGTGATTCACATGATCCAGATAATAGACAAGAAGCATGTTTCCAGTGTCAAAGTGACCCAAAATGTCTGAGTTCTAAGGCCAAGAAAGTCCTGATAAAAAATTTTATCAGAAACGCATTAATGCAGTTTGAGTGGTTTTCCAAAACACTGAAAGACCAAAACAAAAGTTCCCTGAAGTTCATTAAAATGTTGAACATGTTCAAGAGTAGTTTAAGAGTTATTGAAGGCCAAGTGCAGTGGCTCATGGCTATAATCCCAGCAATTTGGGAGGCCGAGGTGAGAGGATTGCCTGAGTCCTCAGGTATGAGACCAACCTGAGCAAATTGGGGGGACCTCATCTCTACAATAAATCAAAAAATTACCTGGGTGTGGTGGCGTGCACCTGTAGTTCCAGCTACTTGGAAGGCTGAGGTGGAAGGATTGCCTGAACCCAGCAAGTCAAGGCTATGGTGGCTGTGAGCATGCCAAGACCATACTGCGCTGCACTCCAGTCTGGATGGCAGAGTGAGAATGCAACTCAAAAATAAAATAAAATAAATAAATAAAATAGAGTTATTGTATTAAAACACTAAATTATATCCGTATGTATCCTCCATCTTCATAGTTCATGGCTGTGTAAAGGAGCATAATGCACCCCCAACTCAAAGATGTTCCTGACCGAATCTCCACAACTGCTAAATATGTTAGGTTTTATGGCAAATGAGAAATTAGGTAGCAGATGTAATTCAGTTTATTAATCAAGTGACCATTAAAGTAAGGAGACTACTCTTGATTATTTGGGTGGAATTTAAAAAATCACAAGCATCTTTAAAAGTGGAAAAGAAAGGCAGAATAAGCATCAATGTGAGGATAATATGGCTAACTGGTTATTACAGGCTTTAAGATGGTAGAGCAACATGAGTCAAGGAATGCAGAAAGCCTTTAAAGTTGGAGAAGGTAAGAAAGTACATCTTCCCTCAAAGCCTTTAGAAAGG
Organism: Tarsius wallacei; assembly: GCA_963574415.1. Taxonomy (NCBI): domain Eukaryota; kingdom Metazoa; phylum Chordata; class Mammalia; order Primates; family Tarsiidae; genus Tarsius; species Tarsius wallacei. Next base: position 11,000 of record CAUYQG010144826.1, on the reverse strand, counting down.
AATAGGAATACAGCCCTGCCAATACCTTAATTTGAATCCACTGAGATTAGTGTTGGATTTTCAACCTACGAAACTATAGAATAGAACTTTTTTATCATATTGTTTAAGCATCTAAATTTGTGGTGATTTGGTATAGTAACAGTAGAAAACTAACACAATAGCTAATATGGAGTGATAATTGAAATATAGAGCTGAAAGTTGCTCAGAAACTACAACTTGCTTTACTTAACAGTGAGTCATCTATTTCAACAAGTTATAGAATAATATGCATTAATTATAATTATTTCTATTGCTCAAGATAGACACACACACACACACACACACACACAAACTCTTAGCATATATTTCTGACCATATAGAACCAACTATTATCTTTACATGTGAATGCCACCTGATATATTTTTATATTTTGCTGTGTACATGCGAAATCCTGGAAGAAAGGGAACTTGTGTGTGTGTGTGTGTGTGTGTGTGTGTGTGTGTGTCCCTATCTGTAGCATCTAGGTAATTGTCAAAAGATAGCTGAGTAAATAAATATACCTTCCTGATAACTTGAAACAAATAAAACAATCAATAGCCGCTTTTCTGTCATTTACATTTTTTCATGTTTGTCTCCTCATTTTCTCGAGAGCTGAGGCTGGTTTTCCTTGCTCATCATTCATATTTCCCATTGTGCTTGTATTCTACCAGAAATCATCAAAGATAGAATGATTGAGCTTGCCTACATAAACAATATTCGCTAATTAAAAGCAAAAGATGATTTTTAAATTTCTCATTATCTAAATAATTCAGAATCATCCTGAGATTAACACAATACAAATTTAAATAGCATACAAATTTATTTTAGATATAGTTACAGATGAAATTGTACTAAAGATTTGTTTCCAACTTAACTCAATCTAATGAAGCTAAGAAAGTTGACCTCATAACCCCTAAATAGAAGATTCTCCATTATTAGGTAGTTATGATTTACATTTTCATACAAGAGTGACACTTTGCTGACATTTTTTCTTTTACTCACTATCTTTGCCTGTTTCTAAAAATAGGCACCATTTTTTTCCTGAGTAATTTTTTTTTAACGGATCATTAGGAATAACCTCAGAAAAACTAAGACACATTAAGTCTAAGAACTAGCAAGTCCACTTTATGTGAAAACTTCAGAATTTAGATCAATGCCATTTTGTTCCAGGACACTGAAAGTTAAGTATACTGTTTTGGATGAAACAACGAAAAAGTTAAAAATAATTTTTCAAAAGATGTTTTTAAAAGTGTTTTTAATGGGTAACATGTTGTACCTATTAAATTGACAAAAGCCAAAAGTAATGATAATCCCCAATGCAAACAAACATTTAGCTTAGTTATTAATTAGTGGTAACACAAATTTCCAGAAATACTTATGTAAGAATTTCGATAATATATTTCAAAAGCACTAAATATATCTATATACTTACCTTAAAAAGTGAAGTACAGTTATCTCTAGGTGGTAAATGACTTCTATATTATTCCTACTGTTATCTTTTTTCTGCTTATTCTGTACTAGATGCTTAATAATAACATCACTTAGAGGTGATTACAGTTTTATAGAGAAACAAGATAATATTTCAAAATGTTCATAAACTATATTTTTGTATCTTCTTTTAAAGAATTTATCTTATAAAAACCCAAAAGAAGGAAAATAATTTATGCATGAGTACCTTTGACTCAGATTTTTTTAAAAATAGAAATACTATCAGGAAGAGGCTGAATGGTATTTCTTTTTTTTTAAGCAGAATTTATTGAGAGGACAGAAAAGCTCCCACAGTGGGGGGGGACCCCCGAGATGGTTGCCTAAATGTCTTTTCTTAATGAAATGGTTAAATAAATTGCAGTTCTCTAATTGTTTGGAATAGAAACAAGCTCCAAAAGAAAACATGTAAAATAACATTTATTAATTCCCAGTAGTGATTCATTTTTAAGACTTATTTTTAATTTTTATGAACTTTTCTTTTTTCAAGCAGACAAAATAAAATTTTATAAGCATATATATACAAATTTAATTTATTTTTTCAAGTAGAATATTTTTGTAAAATCACCTTCTTTTTAAGCTTCTTCACTCTCTGGTGCTACTAAGGGCTATAAGATTAAGTCTTAAAAATTTGATTCCTGAGTTCATAATCAATAGAACAAACCATAATATTTTCAAAAATTTAAAACATACATTCCATATGAATCATGGAAAAGTATAGATATCTTTACAATCAAAATAGAGAAGAAGATTCACCCATAATGAACTACTGCTGATAAAGGCTGATTATTAACTTACATAAGTTGCTATTCAACCTATGAATTTTGAAATAATTATTAACGTCATTTTTTTAAAAAATTATCTTATTTTGTTTTTTTCCTCTTGTTAATTGGACAATGGTACCTTATAATGTGAATATTAACAGTTTTAGGTAAGCATGTTTATTAACAATTTTTAAAAAATCAGTCCTTGGAAAATATTCAACAAGTAAACATAACCTTTAACTCAGCCCTAATAATTAAAAATAAAATGTATTCCTAAAAAATAATTATCCTAAAAGGAAAGTGCATATGACTGTATATAATTTAAATATATTTTTCCAAATTAGAAGCAGCCTTCTAGATTCTGTTTTCTACATAATAAAAATAACTGCTATGGTAGCCTGATTTATTTTATGTAAAGAATGTTTTTGATGTTTGCTGTAGCATTGTAAAAACCAAGGACAACAGCAACAACAAAAAGTTGAAGGGGAAAGGGCCTTATTTCAACATACCAAGGATCTAGTAAAGAAACAGTAAAGAAAAAGTAAGGCTTGTCAAACAACCAGCCCTGACCTACAGAAGCCGAAGCACATGATCTCCAGCACTGCTGCACAGCAGAACTAGACAGACACCTTGTGCTTACTGAAAAACCATTTGAAATTCAAGACCAGACACTGATGAGTCAAGCGTGTCCTCTTTTCTGAAGAAGCTGCCAAGAAGATCCTGAGGTCATTTTGGTCAACACACACAGTGTGTGAGCAAAGGGCAGATGAATCTAGGATATATATTCAATCCTCCTGAAATCTACCATCTCATTCTATTTAGTTTGCAGTGGAACAAGTGCTTCAGCACAAATGTTGCAATCAGAATGAAAGGCCCTTGGTCTAAATTTAAAAAAATAATAATAATTGAATTGCTTACTTTTTTCAGTGAAATTTATGATAGTTTTGAATGGTTTAAAGATTTAATATTCTGCATTTATTATTTGAACAATTACTAAGTGCCACGGGAGTTAATGTATTTTTTGTATTTTAATTCCCCAAAGCTTTGTATGAAGTAGATATCATAAAGAAATCAAAGATTCTAAAAGAGATTTTTTTTTTGCCTATCACAAAACAATTAGGTTTTGGAGTTAAAAGATGAAAAAGAAGTCATTATAGTCACATATTCGTAGTGGACCACATATAAAAGGCTAGTCCCATAATACCATATATTTACTGTGCCTTTTTAATGTTTAGATATGTTTAGATACATACATAGTTACCATTGTGTTCTAATTTCCTCCAGTATTCAAGAGAGTAACATGCTGTCCAAGGTTGTCGCCTAGGAACAATAGTCTATACTATATAGCCTAGTTTTGCAATAGGCTATGCTACATAGGCTTGTGGAAGAACATTCTATAAAGGTCACTCAGTGGTGACAGCCTAATGATACAATTCTCAGGATGTATCCCAGTCCTTAAAAGATGCATGACTGTATAGGCTAAGCTAAACAAACTAAACATTGCTCACTGTTATACTGCATTGCCTTATTTAATGAAAACTGTCTTTGACACAAAAATCTTCTACCACATCACTTTTATTTTGGGTTGGTAGTCTAGGTGGGACAAACAGTCAATTCAGCAGGAATATTTTAATCAGTCTTTGCGTAGCTCTGTAGCCATGGCAACAGTCATTGGTCAAACACTTAGTCTCATGACTGTGTAATGTGATGGGTTGTAATAAGCTGTAGTATATTTTTTTTTTTAAATAAAGATTCATAGTAAACCTGGATCCTTCATTGAAGCTTGTACCTTAAGAATTCTGGACACCAAGATGCAGATGGATTCCTTGGGTGCAGATATCTCACATGAAAAAATTACATTTCATTTTAAGCTTTCAAAGAGAGAGAGAGAGAGAGAGTTTGGAACCCTGTATGAGAAGTCTCCGGCTTTTGCCTATAGATATTTGTTTCCTGCTGTTATTGTATTGTATCTTTTGCTATAATAAATTGTTACCATGATAATAACTTTATGTTGATGTGTATTTATCCTTCTAGCCATTAATCAAATTGGTTTCAAGAGTCCCTCCGGCTCCCACCACCAAGTAACAGGGATTAAAATATATGATAATAGAGCAAATAGATTATAGCAGGTAGCTTTTTGTATAACACAGCAACTTCATATTTATTGGTTTTATACTAAAGATTTGAGTGCTCCTTTCTGTGTGCCTACTCCAGATTTCCATTTCATTTCAAAGTTAGGAAAGCATATCTGATTCTTGATCTATAACTTGCTTTAAATTAAATTCGTGTCTGTGGATCTCTTGAGTTTTGGAAATTTGAGTCTCTATTTTTCTATTTATCAGTACAGAAATCAGCTGTGATCAGATAGAAGAAAAGTTATCCAGGTGGAAAATGTTACCTTCTGGGCCTTTTTTAACATAAAATTAGTATTAATGAATAAAAAGTAGTAAAAAAAACTTACAAGCAATCAAAATATGCCTCCCCAAAATATGCCACTCTTGCATAAAGATCATTTTGAGGTGCAGGCAATTAAGAAAAGGCATAGGATGAGCTTCTGCCATCCCCTTCTCTACCTAAACTTAAGACATAAATTCTCCCAGTGAAGGTCCTCTCCCATACAAGTAAGGAAAGGGCAACATTTATCATCAGAGATAGAGATGGCATCAGAAGAGTCTGCATAAACAAATCTTACAGATTAGCCTTTATATACTATGTGTCCCACAGATATATAACTTTCCATAATCTGCCCTCTAAGAAGTCCAAAAACACCTTTCCTCTGTCTTGTCAATTCTCTATAAACTTATTATCCCTTGTCCGAAAGGTATTAAAACCTCAAAGACTAGTTGCTTTTTTGTTTCTTTTTCTCCTTTATGAGTCAACCTCCCTCCTGCCATGTACAACTTATAACATTGAATAAAATTTGTGTGTTTTTTTTCTTGCTAATTTTTTTTTTTTTTTTTTTTGAGTCAGAGTCTCACTCTCTGTTGCCCAGGTTGGAGTGCACTGGCACACTCACAGCTACGGAGCCTCAACCTGCTAGGCTCAGGTGATCCTTCTGCCTCAGTCTTCCAAGTAGCTGGAACTACAGGCACACACCACTATACCCTGCTTTTTTTTTTTTTTTTTTTTTTTTTGGTTTATTGTAGAGACATGGTCTCACCAAGTTGCCCATACTGGACTTGAACCCCTGGGCTCAGGCAATCTTCTCTCCTCCACCACCCAGAGTGCTGGAATTGCAGGCATGAGCCACTAATCTGTCTTTTACCAGTTTATTTTGCAAGCCCAGACACTAAATTTAAGAGTGTAGAAAAAGATTCATTTTCCTACCCTATGTCAACCACATAGAAAGTAGTTTTTTTTTGAGGTCCATTTTTAGAAGGCAGAGCAGTTGACCAAGGTCCAGCAAACCAAACTCAAGATGAAGGGGCACAGAAGCAAGGGTGGGTGCTCCTAAGTAACAAGACAAACACATCTATTTCAATCTTCAATACGCCTTTTTAAAAAGTATACAAAATAACCAGTAAAGTATATTTTCTTTTTCTTTCTTTCTTTCTTTCTTTCTTTCTTTCTTTCTTTCTTTCTTTCTTTCTTTCTTCCTTCCTTCCTTCCTTCCTTCCTTCCTTCTTTCTTTCTTTCTTTCTTTCTTTCTTTCGAGTTGGAGTCTCACTCTGTCGCTGAGACTGGAGTGCGGTGGCACACTTCCAGCCACCGCAGCCTTGAACAGCTGGGCTCTGGCGGTCCTTCTGCCTCAGCCTTCCAAGTAGCCAGAACTGTAGGCGCATGCTACCACGCCTGGCTAATTTTTGATTTATTGTAGAGATGAGGTCTCACCAAGTTGCTGAGGCAGGTCTCGAACCTGTGGGCTCAGGCAATCCACACGCCTCGGCCTCCCAAAGTGCTGGGATTACAGGCTGAGCCACCGAGCCTGGCCAAAGTATATTTTCTGTAACAAAACTAGAATCCTTTTACAAAGACATTGCCTTATCTCCCACATACAGTGTTCAAGTAAAAGTTCAATTTTTTACCAATGAGAAAAATGTTTCTATCTCACAGGTGTTATTATTAATATACAAGCTTCTCAAAGATTTCAAGCCCCTTAACAAGGAAACTATGAAAATACTATATACACAGATACTGTACTCTCTCTGGTTCTCAGTTTAGAAGTATTCTCACCAAAGTCCTCCTATTTTTATTTAATAAATGTAGTATTAGCTAGTCTCTTTAAAATGTTTCTCACTAGTAATTATGTGAATATAATATTATACTATAGTCATGCTTTTTTTGAACATATTCATGTCAGTAACACATTTAAATTTATATTATATAATATAATTTGTCTTCCATTATGTTTAAGAATTAAGTGATATATTTAAAGTCACCCTGTTTTTTAAATATTTCAATAATTAATTTGTTTGATTTGGTTTAATTTGTAGTATATAGCATGTTGTTTTTAGCCTAAAGTACATTATAAATATTTTATCCATTTTATTTTAATAAAGAGTAAATATTTATGCAAATTGAAAGCTGGTTGTATTATCCCTGAAGAAATAATGCCAGGTTAAAAATAAAATAAAATAAAACTTAAATAATATAGATATGTTTTTAATCTATAATGCCTCCAATTACCATTAAACTCATATTGTTTGTCATGAAGGGTCAAGCATTATTAAAGTTCTGTCCTTTATTCTGGGTTCTTCACCTGGTATATAATTATAATTGCTTGTCCTCTAGTTTTTTAATTAAAAATGAAAGTTACTGATAGTTAACATTGTAATCAATGAATGTAATAAAAATTACTGATATAAGAGTAACAATTTTACATGCAAAGTATATATGGAAAGTAGGTTTTATTTTTTATAGGCGTTATAAGAAGGAATGGTAATGTGGTTTTTGTTAAAAAAAGTATTTTGTCTAGTTTAGTGGTTTTTAAGTAGGTTTAAATTTGATAAACAAAAATAATGGCTAAATCAAAGTGGATATAAAAAGTAAGAAAAGAAATACTGTTTAGATTAAACTAAAGATTTAAGCAAGTTTTAGAAGTCTTATGGCAGATTAATTTTGTGAAAAAAAAATTATGTGTAACCAAGTTGGCTAAAATTAAAAGAGAATTATTTAGTTTTTCTATAAATTAAGGATGAATATAAAAAACACACTGATATAAGGCTAGAATCTGAGTCCCTTTTTGGAATAACAGGGTTTTCTCAAATAATTGAGCTGATTTTTAATAGAAAATTATAAAAGATTATAGAAGATTTATGCAAATTTTACTTTATGATCAAAATGACTACAATTAGATAGATTTGTTTATAAGATTTTATTAAAATTAACTATGGCATTAATGATATACTAAGCAAGGTAAAATTTGGTCCTCCTTTTTGAACAAGAGTCTTTTGTAATAATTAAGAGAAAATAAAATATTTTTGGATTACATTTTTAATAAAGTGTAAAAAATTCATAAATAAGAAAGAAGAGACAGATCCAATTGGCCTCATTCTGTCTTTGCCAGGTCTTCTTGTTTAAAAAAATAAGTCTCCTCATTAAAGAGTAAAGGGTTTTTTGGTATTAATATCTTCAAATTATCATTTTGGCTAAATAAATGACTTTATAATGACCTATAATCCTATGTTTTAAAACTCTAAGATTTTACAAACTTTTTAAAAACAAAATTTCAAATTTTAAATTCAGTCTTTTTGACTTCATTAACTTTTTAGAGATTAGATACCCTGAAGTTCAAGAGAGACATATTGGTATGGTAAAAGCAGTCAGAAAGCATTGTCAAAAATGAAATGTTATTTAACTGTCTTTCAGTTATATTTATATGTGTTTCAAAATTATATAAAATTTCTATAATTTTAAATATCTTAGTGTATTTTATCAGTGATAATAATTGTTATGTTAAATTGTTGTATACCACATAAATAGCCAAATTTTCTTGTCGATTGTGTCTTTGACCATGGCTGTCCTAAGATTTTTGTCATCCACAATTATTGTTTTACTTTGATCCATTTTAAAGAACTGTTTATAATCAGCCATAGTATTCTGACACAAGCTCTTCAATGCAGGTTTCTGATAAATTTGGAGATTGTACTATTGAAATCCAAAAAACATATATATATATACATATATATATATATGTATATATATATATTTCCAGGACTCTTGTTAGAGAACGACGAGTTCATGAGAATTGCCAACACAATACCGAACAGAACAGGACTTAATTGTATGGACCAAACAAATAGAAGACAGATATAATTTTATAACTTTTTTAAACTCGCTAATTCTTTTTGTATGGCTTCTCAGAGTCATGACAACATTTTTTTTCTTTTAAGCTATTTACAACTTTTAGCAATCAAGTAAGTTATGCTCTTGTGAGTGTAACTTGAAGTATATTCTGTTATTTCTACCTGATTTCTCCAGAACTTGGAAATTATTTGTGAATTTCTTAATTTACAGTAATACAGTTATTTGTTTAAGAATCTGTTTTTGTTTGTTTGTTTGTTTGTTTTGTAACAGGACACAATTAGAAACACTATGTATTTTTATCAAGGTTTGGACTAGAATGACATATTTTCAGATATGAGAAGACTGCTTTGAGGAATAGAGACTGACTTTATAGAACTGAAAAAATCCACTTGGAAAGGCTGACCTTGTAGCTTGTCAGGTCCTTTACAAGGTTCTTGACCTGTGGTAAGTAAAGAATGTCACTTCCTGACAGGTCCAGGAAACCCCAAGTTATTTTGAGACCTCTAAAAGAGAAGAATTTAACCAATTTAGATAGGTGATGCAGGTACAGATAAATCCTTGGTTGAACTTGAGAGGATTTTAAAAGGTCTAATCTGAGATTCTTTCTAGAAAAAAACCTTCTAGCAAAACCAACCTAAAAGAACTATATAGGACAAATAATTATTCTTGCTGTCCTTTATGCAAATAACCAGGCCAAGTATAATCAGACTAAAAGTAACTTTCCAAAGAAATTAGTCCTACTATGATTTGTCTTTGGTAGAAAGGGAGGACTGAAGAAAAAAAAAAAAAACTGTTTCAAATGGAAAAATAGTACATACATTATAAGATAATCTGATTCATTATTTTGGAATTTTTCTTATTTTCTACAATTTGGACTGAATCAAGAAATCTTTCTAGGCGATAAGTTTCCAAACTAATATTTTCAATTTGTTATTTTTCTGGGTTTGACTCAGTGAAATTGCTACTACCTTTTTCCTGAGCCCTTGCAAGCTGGAGCTTTCGTTATGTGATATAGGTGAGAAAAATTTGCCAATTACTGGTGTCTTCTTCCTCTTTTCCCAAAGATGATTTCAGTATAATATCTGGACATGGCCAGGCGTGGTGGCTAAATTTTATAATCCCAACACTTTGGGAGGCCCAGGGGAGAAGATTGCCTGAGCCCACAGGTTCGAGACCAGCCTGGACAACATGGTGAGATTTCATCTCTACAACAAATCAAAAAATTAGCTGGCCATGGTAGCGCGTGCCTGTAGTTCCAGCTACTTGGAAGGCTGAGGCAGAAGGATCGCCTGAGTCCAGCAGGTCAAGGTTGCAGTGGCCAGGAGCGTGCCACTGCACTACAGCCTGCGTGACAGAGAATCCAACTCAAAAAAAAAAAAAAAAGGAGAGAAAAAAAAATCTGGACGCTTCAACTGACTGCCCTGCAGATTCTAAAGTTTTAGATTGTTCTCAACATTAAACTTTGTTTTCTTCTGTCTCCATGGAAATGTCTTTTTTTTTTTTTTTTTTTTTTGAGTTGGATTCTCACTCTGTCGCAGCCTCGACCTGCTGGACTCCGGCGATCCTTCCGCCTCAGCGTTCCAAGTAGCTGGAACTACCACGCCCAGCTAATTTTTTGGTTTTGTTGTAGAGATGAGGTCTCGCTTGTCCAGGCGGGTCTCGAACCCGCGGGCTCAGGCAATCCACTCACCTCAGCCTCCCAAAGGCGCAGGATTACAGGCTGAGCCACCAAGCCGGGCTGGAAATGTCTCTTATTAAATAACTGTTTGCTTGCATCACCTATTGAGGCCTTGCCTGTCTGCAGTGCCACCTTCTAAAATGAGATGCAGTTATCTAATGGTACTTATCTATTTTTAGCCAGGTTAAATGAAATTCTTTGCCACTCAATTTTTGTTTGTTTGTTTGTTTTCGAGTTGGAGTCTCACTCTGTTGCCCAGACTGGAATGCAGTGGCACGCTTGCAGCCTCCTCAGCCTTTACCTGCTGGGCTCCGGAGATCCTTCCGCCTCAGCCTGCCAAGTAGCCAGAACTACAGGCACACGCCACCACACCCAGCTAATTTTTTATTTATTTATTGTAGAGATGAGGTCTCACCAAATTGCCCGGGTGGGTCTCGAACCCACTGGCTCAGGCAATCCACTCACCTTGGCCTCCCAAAGTGTTGGGATTACAGGCTAAGCCACTGAGCCACTCAGTTTTTTTTTTGTTTTTTTTTTTTTGAGTTGGAGTCTCACTCTGTCGCCCAGACTGGAGTGCAGTGGCCGCTCCCGGCCACCGCAGCCTCGACCTGCTGGGCTCCGCCACCTCAGCCTTCCAAGTAGCTGGAACTACAGGCGCGCGCTACCATGCCCGGCTAATTTTTTTTTGATTTATTGTAGAGATGAGGTCTCGCTTGCCCAGGCGGGTCTCGAACCCACGGGCTCAGGCAATCCACTCACCTCAGCCTCCCAAAGGCGTGGGATTACAGGCTGAGCCACCGAGCCCGGCT
>CAUYQG010144823.1:0-25593 GCA_963574415.1 Tarsius wallacei | reverse complement strand
GGAGGCGGAGGCGAGAGGATTGCCTGAGCCCACGGGTTTGAGACCAGCCTGGGCAATATGGCAAGACCTCGTCTCTACAATGAATCAGAAAATTAGCTGAGCATGATGGCACATGCCTGTAGTTCCAGCTACTTGGAAGGCTGAGGCAGAAGGATCACCAGAGCCCAGCAGGTCAAGGCTGTGGTGACCGTGAGCGTGCCACTGCACTCCAGCCTGGATGTCAGAGTGAGACTCCAACTCAAAAAAAAAGAAAAGAAAAGATAAGGATCACATAACTACTGGTTCATTCTGTCAAGAACAGAACAAGAGGGAATGATTCAAACTCCCACACAGAAGCTTTCATTGAAAACTAGGAAAATGTCTGACTAGTTGCTTTGCAAAACATGACACTGGTCGCTAAAGATCACTGAAATCATCTATGTTCAAATCCCAGGTCCTCCCACATAAACTGGAGCACATTATTTAAACTCTTTGTGCCTCAATCTCCTCAAAAGTAGGGATTTAATAGTACCTATCTGTTGTAAAGATTTCATGAGTTAATTCCCACTTCTTCCTTCCTCCACTTTCTGGGAAAGAGAAACAACCAAAGAAGTAGATTGTCTAACTCCTGATTTATTTGTTCTATACCTGTAGGTGGGTCACTCATCTTTTCAGTGCCTGAGTTTTTTATCAATAAATACAAATAGTAATGGCTACCATTCTAATCATTCTAGTTATGTGCCAGACACTGTTTTATGCACTTTAATTATATAAAGTGCTTAGCAGGGAAACAGACACTTAAGAATCACTCAGTGAACGTTAGCTGTCCTAGTCCACATCATGGCAACCAAGTGTGTGCTTACCTCCACCCACAAAATCAAATGTGAAGGAAAAGTAATATTTTTCTAAAACTCAGTTCAATGTCTATTTTAAGCCCCTATTTGAAGGACAATTTATTCCTGGTAATATAGTTACTTCTTTCCCTAGGGTTGGGGGATGGTTGACTTCTGTAAGCCAAGGTGCTGGGGTTGGAGGGGATTGGGCAGGTCTGGTCTTGGGGACACTGTCAGTCCATGTGACCATAGTCAGAGAGCCAGATGCAGTCTCAGGCCTCAGTCTGCACAGCTAGTACAAATCATTCTGCAGGGGCCAGTATCGTCACTCCAGGCAGACATCTCTGCTATTTAAGAAATAATAGGCTGGATGCAGTGGCTCATGCCTGTAATCCCAGCACTTTGGGAGACCAAAGTGGGAGGATTGCTTAAGCCCAGGAGTTTAAGACCAGACTGGGCAACATAGTGAGACCTCGTCTCTATAAAATTTATTTTTTTCATCAGCAGGGCATGGTGATGTGTGCCTGTAGTCCCAGCTACTTGGAAGGCTGTGGCAGAAGAATCACCTGAACCCAGGAAGTTGAGGCTGTGGTGAACCATAATCACGCCACCGCATTCCAGCCTGGGTGACAGAGTGAAACCCCAATTCAGAAAGAAAGAAAGAGAAGCGGGGGGAGAGGGAGAAAAGAAAGAGAGAAAGAAAAGAAAATAAAAGAAAAGAAAGAAAGAAAGAAAGAAAGAAAGAAAGAAAGAAAGAAAGAAAGAAAGAAAGAAAGAATAAGCTAAATATACCGAGTAAAGTTTAGTAGATTTAAGAGAAGGGAACAAACTACATATTATTCAGGCAGTCCTTCCTATCTTGTTTCTTTCAAGTGACAAAAGTTCAGGTCAGGTGACAAACTGTTTGGGTTGCCCAGGACTGAGGACTTTTCCAGAATGTGGAATTTTCAGGACAGTCCTAGGAATACCAGGATGGTTTTGGTCACCCTTAAGATGACAAATCCTGCCTGCTACCTGGATCATAGGTGTTCTGTGTTGATGGTTAAATGCAAAACTTTAAATGTCAGGCAAACTGAGGTAGGGATGGGGCCTTCTGAGGAGAAGGGAGGAGCCCAGCAGGAAGTGGAGAGACTTCAGATCTGTGCAGGGAAGGGGGCTGAGGGGCATGTGGAGGGGCCTTGATTTTCTTCGAACGCGTCTTCTCTCCCATAATACAGAAGCCCAGGCCCCACAATATACCCAGCCCAGTGATTTGTCCATCTGATGTGCTCAATAAGGACTAGGGCTTGAAGTGATTAGGGTGACCCAGGGGAAAGCCTTCCTTGGCCTCTTCCAGTTCCTTCTGCTTCATCTTCCCTTCAATACTTCTTTGGACACACATCCAGTCTACCCCTAATTCCCTCCTCCTTTCAGGGCTGAACTGTGTATCCTGGCAGCTGGTCACCTAGAGACAGAGAAGCAGAGCCCTCTTCTATGGGTACTGGTGCTTCCTCCAGGCTGCCTGGATACTACCCTACATCCCCGCACCCTGGGTTCTGCTCTGGGAAATTTCCTCAAGAGGTTTCCCATTCCTGAGAACAAACTGTGGCCAGTCTCTGGGGATGTTTCCTTCTGAAAATTCTCATCTATTCCTCCTTCTTAAGTACCCCATTGACCCAGGGTGCCAGATTTATGGCACTGGGGTGCCGGAGCAAAATAAAATCATCCCTGCCCACAGGGGCCTTGTGGTTTGGTTGATCAGACAGATAAGTAAATATAGTCTCCTTGACTTTCTCTTTGGAGGCTTTAGACACAATTTACAACTAAAACAAAAATTAACACATAAATCCACTCTCAGAACTCAGCTTTTATACCAAAATTAAACCAAAATAATTTTAGGCCTCTGAAAATTATCTCTCACTCCCTTCCTGTTCCCCGACTCTCTCCCTCCACTTCTTGGGAAAGAGAAGCACAATCAAAGTAGATTACCTAACTCCTGGTTTATTTATTCTATGAGGGGGGACCCCCAAAAAAACCCAGAATTATCTTTTGGAGGGCAGACCTCTTGTAGTACAGGCTTCCCCTACTAGGGTGTTCTAGGAACCCACTAGTATCACTGTACCAGCTAACGTTGTTGTGCATCACAATTTGCAGAAGAAATATCCCAAATTGTGACAAATAGGTGACTGGTTCTTCCACCATGATAATGTCCCTCTCACACCATGATGAGTGTACAGCAGTTTGTGACCAAAAATGGTATGTCTTCCATGTCCCACCCTCCCTATTCACTCAATCTCGCCCTGAGTGACTTTTTTTTTGTTTCCCCAGATAAAAAAAAAAGTTTTCAAAGGGAAATGTTTTGCCAGTGTGGAAGAGGTGAAACCAAAAAAATGACAGAAGCACTAAAAGGTATCCATATCGACACATTCATTAACTGTTCTGAGCAGTGGAAACAGCATCTCAGTAGCTATATCGCATCACACAAAGAGTACTTTGAAGGTGGCTGAAGTTTAAACATGTAAGAGTCAATACAAAATTTTTTTATAAATAAGTTTCAGGGTTTTATGGGTCCCCCCTATAGGTGGGTCACTCATCTTTTCTGGGCTGAGTTATTTCTCAGTAAATACAAATAGTAATAACAACCATTTAAATTTTGCTAATTATGCACCAAGCACTGTAGTAAGCATTTTGATTATATTAACTCAATGTTCACAATAATATTGCAAGTTACATGCTATCATGATCTTAATTTTACAGATTAAAAAAATAAGGCACAAATAATTTAAATAATTTGCCCAAAGTCACACAGTTGGCAAGTGGAAGAGCTGGGATTCAATCCAGTCTAACTTCAGAATGCATGGACTTAACCATTAACTTAATGCTGGATTGCTGGCTGGCTGGCTGACTGACTGACTGGCTGACTGGCTAGCTGGCTGACTGGATGGATGGATGGATAGATGGATGGATGGATGGATGGATGGTGTTTAGATGAATGGTGGATGGATGGATGGTGGATGGATGCATGGTAGATGGATGCATGGTAGACAGAAGAATGAATAAATGTTTGAATGAATTGTTGAATGGTAGATGGGTAGATGGATGATGGGTGCATTGTAGATGAATGGATGGATGGTGGATGCTTGGTGGATGAATGGCTGGTGGATGAATGGTGACTGGATGGATGAACGGTAGATGGCTGGTGGATGACTGGTGAAACATGGTGACTAGATGGATGGTGGATGGCTAGTGGTTGGCTGGGAGGTGGATGGTGCATGCATAGTAGATGGCTGGTAGATGCATGGTGGTTAGATGAAGGGATGGTAGATGGTCAGATGAAGGCACTGGGCCAAGCTGTTGCACAGATACCTTTATTAGGTATATATGGCAGTAGCATTTAAAATACATGCTTCTGACATAAATTGTGGTTCTTATTCTTCAAAATGAAATAAAATGGAGACTATTGGGAGGAAAACAGATTCTGAGCCTCTAGGACTCATATAAATATCCATGGAATGGAAGCTAGAAGTTATGTTTTTCCAAAATGGATTAATCTGTGAAGAGTTCCTTGAGAATTTTGGATGAAGATAGCTCTTTTAGAGCCAAGACTAACACATATCTTACATAAAAGTGAAAAGAATATTTCCAGTTACCCCCCCAAAATAGATTACTCTATCACAGTCAACAAGAGCTTATCTTAAACCTCCAAAGAATTAGATGAGCACTCCTTAAATTTTATTCTTTAATTAAGAGACTAGTTTGAGGTAAGCCAGATCTGGAGTTTTGACAGAACAGTCATCAAACCTCAGCGACAGGCCTGTTTTCCATCTCTGTGATGTAATGTTTTGACCATCAAACATTTTCTTTTATAAAAGCATTTTATGTGCCTTACTTTTAGTAGATGCCTAGAAACTACTCAAAGAAAGAAGGAAAACTTTATGAATCTAAAGCAGGAGTCCCCAATCCCTAGGCCACAGACAGGTACCAGTCCATGACCTATTAGGAACTGTCTGCACAGCAGGAGGTGAGTGGTGGGCAAGTCCGTATTCTGTCAGGCCAGTGGTGACACTAGATTCTCATAGGAGCATGAACCCTATTGTGAACTGTGCATGCGAGGGATCTAAGTTGCGTGCTTCTTATGAGAATCTAATGCCTGATAATCTCTACCTCTCCACTCCCATCCGTGGAAAGATTGTCTCCCACAAAACCAATTCCTGATGCCAAAAAGGTTGGGGACCACTGATCTAAAGAATCAAATCTACACCAAATGGCTCATATTCTGCAGGGAACCATAGTCTTTTAAAAATGGACTCTTGGTAAGATTTTCAAAGACGGTTTTTTTTTCTAGCTTGCTCAGGAGATTATTACGTTGTTTTTTAAATTATTAAATTGATAGTTCTAATTAGTTTCATTAACATTTTCCATTTGTTCTGGAATTCAAATGTGCCTACGTGAATTTAATTCTTATGTCTCCATTTTAGTTAGTTTATGTTCTGGAGAGTTTCACAAGGTCAATAGCACTAGACAGAAGATTGGTATTTTAGGCTCTACTAAGCTATAAAATCCTGTGCGAAACAATGAACTTTTCTCAGCCTCAGTTTCTCAGCCTAAGCTCCCTTACCTGAAAGATAGAAATAGTTTCCATCCTACCACCTAGGCATTGTAAAGAACACATCACCATCATCATCATCATCATCAAAGTGAATAGCCAGGTGTATTAATTAGCATTGTTGAGCAAAAATAAGAAAAGTCATCCTGTTAAGCAGAGGAAATTATGATAAAGTAAAATTTGCATCATTACAAGATCATGACTTTGAACATCCAAAGTTAGTTTGGAACCAAGCTTCATGTACTAAACAAATTCCTCTGAAATTAGCAGTGAGGCAAACAAAAAAATAATTTACTGTCATATAAAGGTAACACTAAAAAATAAGTTTCTACTACTGGTAATGGCTTGTAGCCTGAGGGCCATACATTTGAGTCTTTCGGTTTTACTATTAAAACGCTACCTTAGAATACAAAGTCCTTACTCACTCACTCTCAGAGAAGCAGAGGGAGAAGACTGAAGCATCGTAGTAAGACTGGGTAGACTGAGCATTGCTAGGGTCACATTGGTGCTCTTTCCTCAATTTCAGTTCTTCACAAAATAAAGGGAAAAAACAATTTATGAGGGTAGAAGTACTGGGATTTATGATTGCTGTTTCCATGAGAGTTGAGATCATCAAAGAATCCATAAGCTTTGAGTCCCCCAATTCCCTTCATATCTGTAAATAAAAGTGTCCCCAGAGATGGCTGTGTAAATTACCTGGGACCAGCATGCTCTTGGAGCAATTAGATTTGCTTTCCGAGTACTTGTTCAGACATTGCATCCCGGCCTCATAAAGACTGTTCCTAATGTCCTAAGCACTACATAAGGACTCAAATACCAGCCAGATGACCCCTGACCCCAGAGACCTCATCAACTCTAAAGATGCTTTGTCCACTTCCTAATGGCCAAAGGAGATGCCCTGTGCCTCCTTCTCAGTCTTTCACTTCAGTGTGTGTTTATTCATAACAGCTTCTATCAGTGAGCCTTGAGTGTGTCCAGCCCACTCGCTTCCTATTCCTCTTGCTCCAGCTAAGATATAAAGCATTTTAGGAACCATCATACATGATGGGGAGCAAGCAAGTCTTAGTGGGACAAGATTTCTGGCTTTAGAGACAAGAGCATTTCTATGAAAGATAAATGACGTTTATTTTTCATAATTTATTGTTCCTGATTAGGTTAGTATTCCTGGCATCAGAGAGCAGAACTGGGTCCAATGGATGGATATGGAGGCCAACTCCAGGCATGGTATTAGGAAGAGTAGCCTGTATAGCACCAGGACAAGCTACCTTGTGGGACAGAGTGTTCCCCAGCACTCGAAGTCTGCAAGCGGAGCTGCTCTGACCACTTGTCCACAGGGAATCTTGCTTTGGATAGCGAGTTGGTTGGCAGTGGTCTCAACCTTTTTGGTGTCAAGGACTAGTTTCATGGAAGACAAATTTTCCATGGATGGGGGAGTGCTGGGGGGCATCAATCAGGCATTAGATTCTCATAAGGAGCACGCAACCTAGATCCTTCACTTGTGCAGTTCACGAAGGGTCTGAGCTTCTGTAAAAGTCTAATGCTACCACTGATCTGACAGAAGGTAGAGCTGCTCTTGTCCACTGCTCACCTCCTGCTGTGCAGCCCAGTTCCTAACAGGCCACAGACCAGTACCGGTCTGCAGCCTGGGGGTTGGGGACACTTGGTATACAAGCTAGGCTTGAAGACCTCTGAGGCCCTTTCAAGTGGGAATAAAGGTATTCCAAGTTTATTAATGAGTTTTCTCAGGTCTGGGAATTCTTGTCATTTCTCAGGCCTTACCTCTCCCCCTTTGGTTTTTGCAGAAAGCCTGGAGTAAGAACATGCCACATTCCCCAGATGTCATTCTCCCCACCCAGTTGAAAAGGTGAATGTGACATGCCTCAACGTGGGAGACTGGATTCTTCTTTCTGCTGCTCAGGGCAGAAGCGTGTGAAGCCAGTGAAGTCGGAGGTTCACATTCCCCTGCTTGCTTAGAAATTCCTGCTTTTACACAAATGTCTTTCTCCTCCCAGAACAAGGGATTTGTTGAGTTCACCATATTTTCCCCAAGAGTGTATTGAGACTAAATGGGGCCTGAATCGACAGTGGGTGCTCCATACGTTTTTGTTGAAAGAATGAATAAATACATTTTAACAGTAGGGAGGAGAGAGGACAATACTTGGCCCAAAAGGCAAATCTCTTGGCCCTTCCAGGCTCATCTGTAAAATAGGACAGCTATGCTAATAATGCCTTGTTCTTGGGTTGTTCTTAGGATTTGAGGATATAACCAACATATTGTGCTTAGCAGAATGCCTGGCACATAATCAAGGCTTAATAAATGCTAGCTCTCTTCCCTGTTGTTATTCTAATTATTATTATCTCTGTTTCTTTCAACAATATGGTCTGGAAGGAGGTGGCAAAGAGAAAGGGATATTCAGGATTAGAGCAGGACTTGTTTCTCATAACTCCTTATTTCACATCACAACACATCATGTCACATCGTCTGGGATTGGCAGACTATTTCATGCTGATTTTAAGGAGAGAAACAGCACTGCCATTGGCAAAGGGATGCCTTTCCCTCAGAGGGATTGAATTCCTGAGAGAGAGCGAGAGAGCCAAGGACTAATGCTCATTGCCATGGTCATTATAGAACTGTCTATGAGACGGTAGATTTCAGGGTTACAGATGGAAATGAGCCTTGAGCTTCAAAGGGGCTAAGGGTCGTTGGAGAAGGTTTTATACAGTGAACATCTACTAGAAAATTTCACTGAAGAATGAATCTGCGATTTAAGTTTTCAAAGGTACTTACCAAACAGATGAGAGAATCCAAAAACCAAAACACATGTATTTTGAAATATTGTCAACTTGGACTGTACTTCCCGCCAGTCACTCCTGCTACTATTGCGTCTTCCACCCATCTGTCGATGTGAGTTCTGTTGGACCCCAAATGAGCAAGAAAATGGGAGCAAGGTAAGGAAGGTGAGATGTCCTCCCCAATGCACATGTGCCATTTTAGAGCTGCATAACATCTTTCTTTTGTTCTAGCAGGTCTAGTGAAGGACTTTTCTCTTTGTAAGCAGTGAATCACCTAGGGTGCTCTACTAGGTGGGTGGCAGGGGAAGTGATTAAAGACTGTGCAGGGTCAAGTGACTTAACTATCATTTTATAAAACAATTCAAAGGCTTGAGGAGATTCTATTATTGTTCAGCAGCCACAAATGAGTCAGTGGTTAAGTGGTGGGAGGGGCCTACAATCCAGACCCCTAATGACCCATGAAACCAAATGCCCTGGTGAGTCAACCTCAAAAGTTATCTAGTCATACTAAAGAGTACAAGAACAGATCAAAACAATGAAAGCTGCAGACAAAATCCAATATCAATGTGCCTAATTAGCAAGCTATAAACCAAGCCCTTTAAAAACAGGCAGGTCACAGTTAGACTTTTCAAGCATCTTTCTAACATGACTGATGTTACCATTCCACTCTGGTGTAACCAGTAGTCAACAACTAATTGCAACTGCCACATACAGTGTGTAATTCTTTCCTTATGAATTCAAGATGGCTCGTGGACAGAAATTCTCAGAAGAGGTAAACTGTGTTCTTCTCATTCTTCAAATAGAAAAAATTAAAGCACAAAATAAGTAATTCAATTATTTTGGGGCTATATTACATTATTAGAACTACATTCCAGGGCAAATTCTGCATAGTCACTTTTTATTAAGTGTAGGTGGTCATAACAGAAGTTATCTTTCTTCTCATCTGAATTTTCCAAAGAGGGTTCCTCAAAAATAACTGCTTTAATGTTCTTCAACTGATGTGAATGGAACATTTAATTTAAATTCTATAATAAAGTCCATTATAATTTGCAATAAACCTTTTGCCTTTTATTCACCCAGGATGACTGCCCTCTAATGTCCTTGTTGTCATTCTTCTAGATGTTAGCTGTGATGCCAGCCACTGTTACAACCTTGTTACAATACATTGCCTTTTATACCTGAGTTCAGTAATGGGTGTCATCAGACTCATGTGGTCCCGTCATGCAAACAGAAAAGTCTGACAACTGTACTAATAAACAATCCCTAATTAAATGAAATATGACTGAACACTTAAAGCGATCCAAGATTAAACTCTTATTTGGGGGTTGTCTGATGACTAACGGTCACTATCACCAATTTGGAGATAATATAACAAAACTCAGCTGCTGACAAAAATATTACCAAAACTGATTAAAAATTTTCAGTTGGGACCAGAAAAACATCTGGAGGTCATTAAAACAGAAGAATTTTCCCTCTAAACCCTGATTGCCAAAGTTAGAACCAACCACCCAGAAACCGTGGCCCTCATGCTAACTCAGTGTTTATGTTTCGTTAAAATTGATTTCAAGGATTTACATCTTGCTCAACATGGCCGGGTTCCCATGCATACAGCTTTAATCTCCCTGGGCGTGTCCTGGAGCACAGGAGACTCCTCACCTCCTGGGTTTGGAAGGAGGAACTTCTTGGGAAATGATTTCAGGTAGCTTTTATACCTCGGGGCTCATCAAGAAACTGTAGGCCAATACAATTCTGAGATAAATGAGGAGCGGAAAACTAGAATGTGAGACCCAATAGTAAAAATGTTTAAATTGAAAAAAAATACCGTGCTAGGGTTTGCTTTTGAGTGTCTCATAAATCTATAACATGTCATGGAAGTGACGAGTGGAATGTTCTGTAATTTCAGCAGTGTGTTAGCTACCTATTACCTCTATTAAAAAAATCACCACAAACTTAATGGCTTAAAACAAGACAGATTTATTATCTCCCAGTTCTTGAATTTAGAAGTCTAAGGCAGGTCTCATTGGGCTAAAATTGAGGTGTCTACTGGGCTGCATCTCTTTCCTAGAAGTTCTAGGGGGAGTCTATTTCCTCATCTTTTTCAGCTCCTCACAGCTGCCCATAGCCCTTGGCTTATGGCCTTTTTCTCCATCTTCAAAGCCTGCAAAGTTGCACCTCTCTAATTCTTTTTCTGCAGAAACAACTCCCTCTAACCACTACAAGAAAAAGTTGTCTGATTTTAAAGACCCATGTGATTCATCCACACATATCCATAAATCCAGGCTAACTCTCCATCGCAAGATCCTTAACTTAATCACATCTGCAAAACCCCTTAAGAAGGTAACATACGCAAAGTTCCAGGGATTCAAATGTGGGCATTCTGGGGGCCATACTCTGCCTATCACAAACTATTTCCAGATTCCAAGTAGGACACAAAGTTGAAATTCAAACATTTATCGTCACTTCTTCCACTGTCATTCCTTTTAGCATTGAGTTTAACCTTGGAAAAAAGGACAGAACTTTTCAACGTATAAAGCCCTCAACATGGAACAAGTCCACAAATTTCATGAGTCCAGGATGAATCTCTTGGCTGAAAGTTTTTCAGTTTTCAAAGAGCTAATTTTAATTTTGCTGGTAAATATGACATCTATCCAGCTTTATTGTTGTATTTTTCGTTTGAGACACTAAATTGTGGTTTTTTGAAATGGCGAAATGTTCATGGAAAGCACAAACTGTCATTTTCCAGGATGTGTGGCAGGGTGGACGTGGCTGGTGTGATGTGTTTCTCAACACATCTTTCACCCTGTACGCATTCAGAGCATGTGTTGATGAACACTGCAGGGCACAGAGCAGCCCTGGCTGGTGCACATTCATGAGTGGTTTTGTCTGTTTCTCAGGCCTGTGTTCTACCTGTGTCCAGCAAATTTCTGAGCTAAAGGCAGGGCATCCAAGGTGTAAGTACTTGCTACTGTTTCCCAACACACACTGCAATGTTGGCTGACCCATAACCGAGGACCTTTCTTCTGCCCTGGGGACTGTGAATGTGCACAGGATTTTTCACAATCTGGAGCCCGACTTGAGCTATAGCCCAGATCCCTGTTTGAAATGGGATACATCATATCTCATTTCATAAATATCCAGAAATGGCTTGATGGGACATTTTCAGTCTGTAAGGATGTGGGTCTTATTGGCAAGAACATACTCTTTGGGGCACTGACCTGTGTCCTCTCTTCAAGCAAATGACAACTTCAGGAGGTGCACGTTGTGTCTGGGTTTGCTGTATACGACATGCTTGGGCTTGCTGCAGGACGCCTTAGCAAAGGTAAGGGCAGTCTACTGAGCATCTTTCTATCCTTCGGGCCCTAGGCTAAGAACCTGAAGTACATGATCTC
Source organism: Tarsius wallacei (assembly GCA_963574415.1). NCBI lineage: Eukaryota > Metazoa > Chordata > Mammalia > Primates > Tarsiidae > Tarsius > Tarsius wallacei. Next base: position 14,014 of record CAUYQG010144823.1, on the reverse strand, counting down.
ATTTATCTTTACAAAACCCTGTAAGGTGGGATCTGTTAATCACCCCACCTTTCAGATGATGAAAGCAAGCCGTAAAGTGACTTGTCTAACCTCCCCAAATCGGGCTGCATCTCTTCCTGGAGGATCTAGGGGGAGTCTGTGTGTGATTGGGTTGGGCTGAGTTGGGGCTAGGTGCAGTGAGCCCTCAACTTGGGGAGGAAAAAACTCAGTAAGCAGGGTTAAGGACACTCTAGTGAAATCTTTTCAAAATGAAAATCAACAAATAAATTCCATAATGCACAAAATATCAACATTTTAAATAACGATAAGTGCTGGCCTTGTACTTGCAGGCCTCAGCCTCACTCGCCTGCCCCTAATCCCAGCCCTGTTGGACCCTTGTCCCTGCAGTGGCTGGGATTTAACTCAAGACTGGCTGAGCTCAAAGCCCATGCTTACACCCACTTCTCTGTGGGATGCATCTGCCTCCTTGGTTAGCAAGACAACTGTATGTACTTAGATTTCTTTTCACAAGGTAACAAACAGTTGACTCTCTCGCTCCACCCTCCCTCATGAAGGTTGGACCTCTGCTGGACTGAGAGAGGGATCTGTGATGGTGAGAATCAGGGCCCCCTGATTCTTGACATCAGCCAAGGATACTCTTGATAGAATAAGTCCTCGTCTAGGGAGAGGGCCCTTTCCCTGAGCACATTGACATCAATCAGCCTATGAGTACATCTGGTTCAGCACAAGTGCAACTGACCTATTCCCAAGACATTTAGTGACCCGACCCTCCCCCACTGCCCAGTCCTCCCCCTGCAGGTGGCACTGTGGACTCAAGGCCTCTGCTTCTCCCAAAATAGAAATTCCTTTGCACAAGTCTGTTGGAAAGCCGTCCTCCTCTTTCTTGTCTCCTGCGATTGGAGCAGCTGTCAAGCAGCTGTTAGACAATGCCCACAGCTCCCTGGCAGCCCTGACTGCAGCCCTGCCTGCCCAGCATCCACTTCTATGCCCAAGACACACACAAGCCACAGTCCTGTCAGGGAAAGCACACCATGGAAGTATTATCCCTCCTGCCTCATTCTCCTTTTCCTGGTGGATCTGAACTTCCTATCATATCAATCCTTTCAGCATCTTTTTGTATACCTCAGAACTTCAGGTTCTAACTCTAATACCCAAGTTAAAAAAAAAAAGCTTATTTCTTTCTTTCTTTTTTTTTTTTTGAGTTGGAGGTCTTACTCTGTTGTCCAGGCTAGAGTGCAGTGGCACGATCGTGATGCTCACAGTTCATGGCAGCCTTGATTTCCTGGACTCAGGAGATCCTTCCACTGCAGCATCCTGAATAGCCAGGACTACAGGTGCAAGCCACCATGTCTGGTTAATTTTTTTATTTTTATCTTTTAGAGTCGAGGTCTCGCCATGTTGCCCAGGCTGGTCTTGATCTCCTGGGCTCCAGCAATCCACCCACCTCAACCTCCCAAAGTGCTGGGATTATAGGCATGAGTCACCATGCCCAGCCTAAATATGCCACTTTCTTTCGGTGTCACCATGAAACAAAGCAGGATGCTTTGCTCTGAGGGGCAGCAGTCCTTTGGGAAGCCACAGGGATGTCGGTCCACCCTCTGCACTCCCCTGGCCGAGCTGCCTGTCCTACTTCACGCTCCACTCGACATCGCGCTCACTGTCAAACACTTCAGTTGTTCTAGTTCCCGAAGGTGTGGAGCAGCTATTAAAAGAAAATTCTTGCTCTGCTTTTATAAAGTCATAGACATGACTTTCTTCATGTTTTCTTCTTCTGGGAGCATTAACAAACATATCCTTCATTTATTTACTCAATAAATAACGTGTTGTCTACAAGGGCTGGGGGCAATGCTGTCTTGTGGATTTTCCTTACCGCAGCTCTATCTCTCTGAAGGTCCAGCTGAGATGCTACCAGAAACTCATCTGATCTTAGTTACTGACACCAGTCAAGGAGGATCTGGGTAACCAAAGAAAAGAATGTCCCAATCTGTACTGAAGGCAGGTGACTTTAACAGCAACGACCAAAAAAGGAGAGAGTGTTCTTTCCTGAAGACAGATGAACAGTTGCTCTAGCAAATATCAGTTATAGTATATTTTATTTAAAATACTGTATAAAAGGTAAGTAAGGAATGGTGACACACATAATTCTACTCTGCTTTTTAAAGTAGTATTTTCCACAAATCATTCCATTATTATTTCTAATGAAACAATAATGATACTCAAACAAAAAAGTGGAAAACCCAAAAGAGTGCTTAAAGAATCAGTTATAAACCAGCCATCCAAGGTGACAACCAATAACTTAACATGTTTGAAAGTAAACTCTTTCAATATTTTGCTGTACACATAAAAAGTACGTGTATTTTTAGTTGGAAATTAAGCCTCACTATTCCTACTACAGCACTCCCATTGCTGGTTCACATGGACCAAGGTATAAGCTAATGGTTGCCTTCTCTTACATGAATACAATTCCTCGAATAATTACCAGGTATTGGATATCTATGCTGATTCCAAATTTTGCTTTTATAAATAATGCTTTTATGAACTTCCATCTGAACCTTTTTGCAGACATCAATTAATTCCTCTAGAATAAAGTCCTAGAAATTGAAGTGCTGGGTGAAGATAGTTTTTAAAGCTTTTGATATATAGTAATAAATTGCTCTATAAAAACTATACTAATCAACACTTTCACACCATGGTATAAAATCAGAGGAACTTGTTTTCCATAGAAGGGACCTCAGTCAAGAATGAGAAAATTTTTTTCCGAGAGTCAGAAATTTAGGACTGGAAAGGATTATTGAGGAAGGACATCTAATCTTTCTAGCCTTGGTGGTTACACACCAGACTTGCCTGGTGAGCTTTTAAATATTGCCTGCCGGGTCCCACTTCTAGAGATTCTGATTTTGTTAGTCTTGGTTGGGGCCTGAGCACAGTACCATCTTAAAGCTCCCCAGGTGGTTCTAATGTCAGCCAAAGTTCAGAGCCACCAAGCTGAAGCATTTTTTAAGTGGAAGAAGTTTGGTTGGGATTCAGATGTGTGCCTGCTCAAGGGACGACTTGAACAAGTCTTTTTGGCTTTATGAAAAATACTTCTGAGAAAACTGTGACAGTTTATAAACCTGTGTTAGAAAATAATGGAAATTTCCAAGACAGGGTCTTTTAGTGGTTTTCCGATGACCCATAAATGGTGGCCTTAGAGGCGTCACGAAGGCTGCAGTGAGAGAAAAGAACTTTGAACTGCAGTGTGTGACTTTACAGTTGTAACTTGGTCAAGGGTGGAGAGAGCCCCTCTCTAGCACCAAACGAGTCTTGGAGGACACAGCAGGGTAGAAGAGAGAAAGGGCATGGCTTTGGGGTCACACTGACCTAGGATTGAATTCAAAGTTCTGTCACTTTTCAATCAGGCGGAGCCAATTCTTCACTTACCTGGGTCCCAGTTTTTTAATCTGTAAAATAGGGCTGTGTAGCAATTACTTCCCAGGGAGGCTGTGGGGTTTACAGAGGTATAACATATACACAGTTCCTAAGCACTGTTTAAAGACAACGGCTTTTTCCACTGGTGCCAGGAGTACCGTGGCCTTCTGCGTAGACTACTTGCTGCTCAACTTACTTTCATTGTACGGGGACCCAGCTGTTCAAGCCATAGTGGAAGTCAGGGCAGGTAGATTCTGAGACCAGCCCACCATTCTCTAGGGGGCCCAACTTTGTGCAAGCCACAGTTTTGCAGAGCCATAATTTAAGCCTCATTTAAACTTTTGAGACCTCACCCAACTTCAACAACCTCTTAAGATCTTTTTCCTCACTCTTGGAATTTTTGATACTAAAATTAAATGCATCATAAGAGAACGTCCCAGCTGTCATTTATAGAGTACCTATTACATGCACTTAATATACTATTTCCTTTTTTAAATTTGTATAAATGTAAAAGTGCTACATGAATATTGCACAGTGGCAGTAGAATGTTTCCAATTAACTGTGCCCTTTGAAATCGTGTGGATCAAGTTTTTAAAGAAATCTTCACAAATACAGAAACCCCAGATGCTAAGTCCATGTCAACATTCAGGTGCAGATGATTTCTTGCCTCAGTCGTGGTCTCAAGTGAGAAAACATCTTGTCCATATGACTTCTGGGAGATGTGCTCTCCCACCCTCACCTTCTGGTCCCTCCAGCATCTCTGAAACCTTAGGAGTACTAGAAGTACAGTTTTTGTTTGTTTGTTTGTTTAACCTGGCTAATGAACATTGCAAATAACTACAAGTTACGAGGCTGAAGGAGTCCAATAGTACCAACTTCCAGTCATAGCCATGGCCAAGATGCAGAACAACATTTTTGCAAAAGCTTATTTAAAATTAGGACAGATCATGGCCAGGCAAGGTGGCTCACACCTGCAATCCCAGCACTTGAGAGACAGAGGCAAGAGGATTGCCTGAGTCCAGGGGTTCAAGACTAGCCCGGACAACTTGGCAAGACCTCATCTCTACAATAAGTTTAAAAAATAGCCAGGTGTGGTGGCATGCACCTGTAGTTCCAGCTACTTGGAAGGCTGAGGTGAAAGGATTGCCTGAACCCAGCTGTGGTGGCTGTGAGCGTGCCACTACCCTTCAGCGTGGGTGACAGAGTGAGACTCTGACTCAAAAATAAATAAATAAACAAACAAAGTTTAAAAAATAGAAATAGAATCAGGACAGATCAAAGACTAAAGTAGCACTACCTAATGGAACTTTTTGCAATGATGGAAATGTCTGTATCTGTACTGCCCAATACATTAGCCACTAGTCATGTTGCCTACTGAGCCCTTAGAAAGTGGCTGGTGGGACTGGGAACTGAATTTTGAACTTCACATAATTTTAATTAATTTAAATAGATGCACATGGCTAATGGCTCCTATATTAGCACAGGTCTAGAGCATTTCTCCTCTGCGAGTAAAAATAGAAGTACAGAACCTGCCATGAAATGCACGTCCATCCTCCTGGTGGACACATCCAAAGAAACGGACTGTCCCCTCTTCCTAACCTCCCCATTCCATCAAAAGGAAGTCTCAAACAAGAACCATTTTGTATTGGTTTCCTGATGCCTCTGTAACAAATTACCACAGGCATAGTGGCTTAAAACAACACACGTATTATCTTGCAGCTCCGGAGCAGAAATCCGGAATAGGTCAACCAGCTATGTTCCTTCTGTAGTCTCTAGGCAAGAGTTGGTTACCTTGATGTTTCCAGCTTCTAGAGGCTTCCCACAGTCCTTGGCTTATGGCTCCTTCCTCCATCTTGCAAACCAGTCACATGGTATCTTCAAATCTCTTTCCAACTCTATACCTGCCATCATGCCTTCTCTGACTCTGATCCTTTTGTCTTCCCTATATAAGGATCCTTGTGATTACATAGGACCCATCTGGATAGCTCAAGAAAAATATCCCACCTCAAGATCCTTAACTAATCACATCTGCAAAGTCCCTTTTGTCATGTAAGTGACATCGTCATAGGATTCAGAGATTAGGGCATCCTTGGGGGGCATCATTCTGCCTACTGTAGCTGTATTATGGGTTAACTTGAAGTAGGGCCATTATCTTTCAGTAGATTCATTAAAATTCAACTTCTGGAAGGTTTCCCAGGTTGGTAAGTCTTCACCTCAGTCACCTACAAGTGAGTTGAGGTTTTCTCAGTGTTCTAGTCCAACATGGTGGTTCTCTGACTTTAGCAAGCAGCAAAATCACCAGAGGGCTTGTGAGAACAGATGGGTGGACTCAAACCCAGAGATTCTGATTTAGTAGGTCTGGAGCGTGGCCCAAGAATGTGGACTTCTTGGCTAGGTGTGATGTTTTTTCAACACATCTGCAAATTCTTTGATATTTCTCCCTTCAAAAGGTGGAAACTTATTTCCTCCCCTTGAGTGTGGGTTAGATTCAGGGTAACTATATGTGATGGAAGTGATGATGTGTGATTTCAAGACAAGGTTCTAGAAGGCACAGTAGTTCCCATGCCCTTTCGCAGATCATGCCCTGTAGGGAAGGCCAACTCTCATGACTAGAGGGCGCTTCAACAGCCTAGGGAGGACATGAGGCATCCTGCAAACACCCAGCACAAATTTTCCAGCTGTGTGAGTGAGTCACCTTGGAAGCTGCTCTGCCAGTCCCAGTGGAGCCTTTGGATGAAACTACAATTCTAGGTGACTTCTTGACTGCAACTTCACGGGACCACAAGCCATGATCTTCCAGTCAAGTTGACCCTAAAATACAGACCCACAGAAACTGTGAGATATAATAAAGGTTTTTTGGTGTTTAAAGCCATTAAATTTCCTGTGAAGTTCATGGTTTTGTCCTTCTTTATGGCTGCTTAATTTTCCATCATGTATATGTACCACATTTTTTTTTTTTTTATCCAGTCCACTTTAGATGGGCAGCATGGTTGGTTCCATGTTTTTGCTATTGTGAGTAATGCTGCCATAAACATGCATGTGCAGGTATCTTTTTCATAGAGTGATTTGAGTTTCTCTGGGTATATTCCCAGAAGGGGGATTGCTGGGTTGTATGGAAGGTGGATTTTTAGATCTTTTAGGAATCAACACACAAAGAACTGAGTAGTACATGTTCTCACTCATAAGCGGACCCTGAACAATTATCATAATACTGTAAAAAAGAGATTGGTAGTCGTGGGAAACTGCCAGGAAAGGAGGGGGCACACCTTATCAATAAGGATACCTGATCTCAAACCAAGAGAGGTGAGGCCCGAACTTTACCTGTACAATGACCATTTGTATACCTAACCCTGAATTGTACCCCACATCTTTAAAATAAAAAATTTTTCAAAAGATAAAGCCACTAAATTTGGGGATAACTTGTTATGCAGCAATAGATAACGAATACACCAGGTGTCGCTGAGGAGCCCATTTGAGAACTTCCACTGGTCTAGCCTTTAGTTTGGAAGGCACAAGATTTCTCCCTGCCTGCTCTACATCTGCCAGGAAACCAAAAGAGGGAAAATGTTTTCAGGTTTACGTGTTCCACACATTCATTTTCTCTTTTCTGCAGACGTATTCAGTTACCACCAGTTGCTCTTTTGTGAAAGTGTTTTCCCTGGGAAGAATAACAACAATATGTCAAATGATAGCTGGACTCCAGAAGCCATTTCTTTCTAGTCAGCCATAAAAAATGTTCTGCACATGGATGAAGAACCAGACAGGTTTGGGGAGAAGAGGAAATGATTAAAAGACTATACCATCATTCCCCTTCACACTCTCTCAAGACTGGAGGTGAGCAAGATGAAGAAAGAAAACAAAACTCTAGACAAGAGAGGGAAAGACAGCGCTAGGAGCCAGGAGACCAGGGGGTGTCCAGCTGTTCAATAATAAGGAACCGAAGCTTCCCTCATTGTGCCAGAGAGGCCAATTTCAGAGCCAGCTGTAGAGGAAGTGGGAGTTTACATTCTCTGGGATGTCAGTAAGAACGAGGGGACACACTTCCTGTCTGGTTCTCCCCAAAGATTGGCAAACTCCTCAGCAAAGATGCTTCTCCAGGGGTGTCATTTTTTGTTTACTTTCCCAAAGGGCAGATGTGGGCCAATAAGGGAAATACAATTTCCAGCACCAGGGAAAGGATGTGGTGGTGAACACCGAGTACCCCAGAGCAAGGGAGCCGGAAAAGACCACGGGCATGTGGGCCAAGAAAGCATAGAATGCTGGGTCTGCAGGGTGGTCTGCCTCCAATCTGGGCAGTTCTGGGAGAAGCCGCCAAGCTGATCTGCATCTGTAGGCCCCACTCCAGTCAATAGGGTTTCTCTGGTTTTTCCACTTATGTTACAGAAACTTGAAATATGACATATGATTCTATTTATATGAAATTCTTGAAAAGGCGAAACTAATCTAGAGTGACAGAAAGTAGACGAGTGGCTGCCTGGGGCCAATATTTGTGGGGGAGGTGACTGCAGTGGGACATGTGAGAATTTGGGGATGAGGGAAATGTTCCACGTTTTGACTATGGTAGTAGTTCCATGGGTTTATATGTTTGGCACAATACATTCAGCCGTACACTTAGAATGGGTATGCTTTATGGTACATAAACTATGTCTCAGTTTAAAAAAGTATGTGACACATGTAACGTGGTAATCCCAAATCTGAGAGGGCTTGCGTGTGATGTTTACCCATTCCAAAGAAGTCACCCGGAGGTCCAGCAGGGAAAGACACTGGTTTATTAAAACTTACAGAGGCACTGATGGCGGCAGGTCAGTGAAGAATCTGCACCTTGGGACAGTATAGCAAGCAGTTTTATAATCAAAGCAATCCAACCAATCATTCAAATTCCTATCTGGTGTTTACAATTGTATTGATTAAGCATGACAGCTACATTGTTTTCAGCTGTGTTTGATTACTTGCACCCCACCCCCCCATGACGCATTATGCCTACCCTTCATAGACCAGCCATGACCAGAGGCCACTCCCTGAGGGAAGGGGCAGGAAAAAGCCAGATATAGGGGAAACAATCGATGTCCATCGATGTCCAGGACAATACCCCACACACATAAGGAGCCCCCTGGGAGGGTTGCCAGTGATTGGTTTGGCAAAAACAAGAGTTATCTGGTAGAAAAGGAATTAGATGTATTCATGCAGCCCAAGGAATGAACCATTACAAGGGCACACACACTACAGGAAGGAGATTTCTACTCTTTATTCATTTATGAATAGTCTTGCTCTGCTCTACTGGGACTCTTTTTTGAATGTGTTGTGAGTTGTTTTTTTTCTGCTGTCTTGGAAGCTTCTCAAAAGTGTAGACTTCAGCCTGATAGTAACAGAATCTCTCATTCCATTTGAGCCTCGTGGTGAAATATTAAATCTCAAGCAATTTGGAGAGGATGGTCATCTTATTTGGAGTGTTCTTTACCAATGAGGAGACTAGGGTTTAAAAGTTGACAGTTTTAACTCTGCTTGATAGTTACTAATTAGGATGCTTTGGACTGGAAATAATAGCAATTCTAACTCAAAATGGCTTAGAAAATAATAGTTCATCCAATCTTATAAATAGAAGCCCAGCAGCACAGGTTTGGATGGATCAGGGCTCCGGTTCCATCTTTCTGCGATTTCCCAGTCCTCTTCTCTCCCACATGGCTTAACCCACAGGCTGGTTTCCTTCCTGGTAGCAAATGGCTGCAATTAATCTAGGCCTCATATCAAAATACTTACCACATACCACACAGAAGAAGAGAAACCTCTTCTTAACCCAAGCACTGAAAAAAGTTCTGAATTTCAGTCTGATTGAAACCAGTCAAGCCACATGTCTTTCCCTGAACTGACTGGTAAGATTATTCTGACTGTCAATCAAGGCTACCTTGGAACAGATGAGGTCGATCCACCAAACCAAATGTGGCTCTGCCTAGCAGGGAAGGGATGAAATTGTTGCCAAGGAGGCTGTCTCCAGTGTCCCAAAGCGGATGATGCTCCTTCTAGATGGGAACTTCTTCCATCTAAGTGTTCATGAACATTTTTACAATTTTTGACATTTATTTAAAATGCTGACATGAAAATTACATAGTCACATGGTAAAACACGTAAGTATTTACTGTTAAAATATTTTAAACAACCTGATCCAATAATGTGAGATACTTTCAAACTTAATTTCCTCTGGTCTGTGACGCAAAATGATGAAGCCCCAGATCCTCAGCATGTTTGAGAATATGCTTTTGTACTGCGAAATGTGCCCATAAAAACAGATGTCTTGCTAAAGTCGCCTCTAAGAGAATAAGATGAAAAAACAATGCTAGATAGCAAAATTAACCCAGTGGGAAAAACTGAGGCTCAGGCAAATTAACAGGTTGTCTGATGATAATGTTAGTGGCAGTCATTGGATTAAAACTCAAGTCTCTCTATCCCTGGGTCTAGTTCTCTCTTCAAAAGGCACACACATACTACCCTTTTGGTGAAATTAAAAAACAAGCAAACATTTTCTGCCAATAAATGGTGTAGTGGTTACTTTTATGTGTCAACTTGGCTGGACCACAGTGCCCAGATATGTAGTCAAACATTATCCTGGATGCTTCTGTGAGAGTGTTTTTGGATGTGATTTACATTTAAATTGGTGGACTTTGAGTACAGCGGGTTCTCCTCCACAATGTGGGTGGGCCACATCCAATCATTCGAAGGCCTGAATAGAACAAAAGGTTGACTCTCCCAAACAAGACAGAATTCTCCAGCAAACTGCCTTCAGACTTCATCTGCAACACTGGTCCTTTCTGGCTTTCCAGACTTTGAACTCAAACAGTAATTATTTCCTGAGTCTACAGCCTGCTATCCTTCACACCACATTTTGGATTCAACAAGCCTCTACCATCATGTGAGTCAATTCCTTAAATAAATGTCTTCTTATATGTGTATATATTTTATTGTTTCTGTTTCTCTAGAGAACCCTAACTAATGTTAGGGTTGATATACTCAAGTGTCCCCATTAGAGGTAAAGTTATAATATTTGTTGAGTTGTTTTGGTTATTGCTGTGGCATAACCAACAAAACCAAAACTCATTGACTTAAAACACAATTCTGTTATTATTTCTCATGATTCTTCAACTGAGGCTAGGCTCAACTGGGTGGCTCCCCTGCTGGTCTCACTTGCTTGGGCGCATGCAGGTGAACAGTGTTAGTGGCTGGGCTCAGTTAGGGGAATTGATCTCATATCTCTCTGGGGCCTCTAGTCTCAGGGTCTCTGGCCTCCATCTGACCTCCACAAGTGACCCTCCAGGGGTGTCATGACATGATCCCTCCATCAGGGTAGTTGGACTTCTTACACAGCTCAGGGTATTCAAAGTGCAAGAGCTGCCCATCCCTCTTAAGGCTAAAGCCCGAACTGACATAGTGTAGGAACTTCCATCAGTTTATTGGTTTTAACACATCACAGAACCAGCCAAGTTTGAAGAGGATGGGCACCACCCGAGTGTGAATCTTGGAAGACATGGTTTTCTGAGGGCCGTGACCTCATCTTACCAACACCACAGACTGACTATACCGTTATGTAAATGTAGCCTTCCAAAGAGAAGGTGAGGTCCACCGATTTAAAAATCTCCCATGATGGTGTTTTGGATAGGTTTTACATTTAAATCTGCGGACTTTGAGTAAAGCAGATTTGGTGACCAATGAAAAGCCAGGGTGGTGAGACAGATTTTCTCTCTGGCCCACAGGATCGGTTCACAAAATTCCTAGCGGGGCCACGAACGCTCTCATTTCCCATCAGCCCTTGTCAGTGTCCATCGTCTTGGTACTTACCAATACACTCCCCTGCCCAAATTAGTCTGGTGACTTTTATTATCTGACTGATTATAGCCAGATTCTCATTAAAAATGGGGAATGAAGGATTAAAGTAATTGACCTGATTCCTCAGAAAGGCTATTTCCTACAGTAGGTATTAACATCTCCATTTTATCACTCGGGTGGGAGCTGGAGCTGCAGACAGCTGATCCTGAGACAACCTTAGCTATCCACTGGCTGCAGTGACCGGGCTTGCCTGGCTGGTGAGGTCAGTGGAAGCCCATGTGATGCAGTCTGCAATTCCCAGATACACAAAGCACTTTTGAGCCACTGTGAATGTCATCAGTGGTCCCTGAAAACAGCATCTGGCAGCTGTGGAAGGCCAGGAGGGACAGGACAGACAGGCTGAGGAGCACACGGCATGGGGCATTCCAGGCTGACTGTGGAATCACTGGGGCACTAGACCTTCTGGGCAGCCAGGATGGCAAGGCAGGAAACGTGCTCAACCAGGACTTTCAGCCAAAAGCTGCTCCAGACTTGGCTACCAAGTTGTACTTCTAAGGGCCTAAGAAGGAAAGCCAGGCCTTGAGGAATACATTGCAAACCCATTCCAGGGCACCTAGCTGAAGGAAAGTCTACATTTAGATCTCTGAACTGCAGTTTCAGAAACAATGTCCTTACATGTCACAGAATAGGCAGGTTTTCAGGAGAGAGGTGGCATCTCCTTGTACCGTTGCATTTGTACATCCGGAATGGACACATGCCTCTTCTGTGCAGGGATTTGCATGGAGGAAGGAAAAGGCCGCACAAGAAATGAAGTGGCTCTGCTTGAAGAGGCTTTCTGTCCTGTACCATGGATGCCACATACACCACCAGTGTCAGACCTGACTCAGGACCTCAGAAGAGGCCAAGTATGTGAAAGGTCATGCTGGAATGATGACGAAAAGACAATACTGAGAGAAGGGAGAGTCAGTGCTAAAACCTAATCCCCAGTGTGGTGGTGTCAGGAGGTGGGGCCTTGGGGAGATGATGAGAGTGGAGCTCTTGTGAATGGGATAGGTGAATTCTTGGGATAGGTGTACTTACAAAGACCCACCCTCTGGTTGGGTGTGGTGGCTCACACCTATAACCCCAGCACTTTGGGAGGGCATAGTGGTATGTACCTGTAGTCCCAGCTATCAGGAGGCTGAAGTGGAAGGATCTCCTGAGTCCAGGAAGTTGAGGTCGCCATGATCCGTGACCATCATGATTGTGTCATTGCACTCCAGCCTGGGCAACAGAGTAAGACACTGACTCAAAGAAGAAAAAAAAAAGATAGAGGTCCCAGAGAGAGCTGCCTGGTCCCTTCCACCATGGGAGGACACAGAGAGAAGTCACCATATGAGCCAGAAAATGGGCCCTCACAAAACACTGAATCTGCTGGCACCTTGATTGTGGACTTTCCAGCCTCCAGAACTGTGAGAAATACAAGTTCTGTTTTTTATAAGCCACCTAGTTTATGGTGTTTTGTTATAGCATCCCAAACAGACTAAGGCAGTTGACAAGATCAGATGTGCTTGCTGGACAAAGATCTGGGCAAACCAGAGCCGTGTTGTGTGGCTCAAATGAGGGCAGCCAGCTTTGCACCTCAGGGTGTACAGTCCTTCAGCTTCTGCCCCACTGACCCTCACAGCACCCGCAGCAGCGAGCACTGCTATCTCTGTTCTGCTGAGGAGGACACTGAGACTCAGGGATGTTAAGTAATCAATCTGGGATCACACAGCCAGTCCAAGGCAGGACTGCTGCAGAGAGCCTGAAACAGGAGGACGTCGGGAGGGAGAACATGAGTCTTCCCTCCAAAACAGGCATCCAGCCAGGTCCAAAAACCAAAAGTGCTCCAAGTGGAGGAGGTGGCCTCCTGGTCGCTGGCCCAGGGGAGCTCACACAATCACCACTGTCCCAGGGGCAGTGGGTTCCTCCCAGCCCTGATAGCAGCACCTGCCCCCACCCCCCATTACCAGGCAGACGCAGTCCAGATTCTCACAGCACCATGTCCCGCTGAAGCTTTTCCCAAACACAGCCCCCATGGCAACCAAACAGAGGAAAGACTGCAGGAATGGCTGCAGGGCCAAGGCCAGGAGCAACAGTGCAACCACCCACCTAACTGAGCACTTACTACAAGCCAGGCACCAACCCAGCATTACGTGCCTTATTGAATCCTGGAGGCAGCCCTGTGAGGAAAGTTCCACTACATCCCCTTGAACCACAACAGAGCCACCTGAGCAGAGTTGATAGAACTGCCTGAGGAGAGAACCACAGGGTCTGTCTGAGCCCAGGGATCTGATGTCACAACCTCCATGCCATCATCTCCCCCTACAGACACCTCCTCAAGAGAGCTGCTACTGAGCCAAGGACAAGTAAATAACACCACAGAATATCAGTTCCTCGAAGGCAGGAATTTTGGTCAGTTTTGCTCACAGATAAAACCCAAGCTTCTATAACAGGATCTGGCATGTGGTGGACTTTCAGTAAGTATTTGTTGAGGGAAGGAACTCAGACAACTCAACTCCATTATAAAGTGTGCCAAGGATATGAACCAATATTTTTCTTTTTTTTTTTTTTGAGTTGGAGTCTCACTCCATCGTCCAGGCTGGAGTGCAATGACACAATCATGATGGTCACGGATCATGGCAACCTCAACTTCCTGGACTCAGGAGATCCTTCCACTTCAGCCTCCTGATAGCTGGGACTACAGGTACATACCACTATGCCCTCCCAAAGTGCTGGGGTTATAGGTGTGAGCCACCACACCCAACCA
>CAUYQG010144821.1:0-13877 GCA_963574415.1 Tarsius wallacei | reverse complement strand
CACGCCCGGCTGATTTTTTGATTTATTGTAGAGATGAGGTCTCGCTTGCCCACGCGGGTCTCGAACCCGCAGGCTCAGGCAATCCACTCACCTCAGCCTCCCAAAGGCGCGGGATTACAGGCTGAGCCACCGAGCCCGGCTTCTATTTTTTTTTAATCTCCGAGTTTATTCTGCATTCTGTGACAGTTAAATTAGATTTTAGCCCCAATGGCAGAGCTCCTTTGGGGAATAGTGTAGCATGTAGCAGATTTTAAATGTCGAGGGAAAGTTCATCAGAATACTCTTGGACACTTTTCTACAAGAGCCGAATTTGGACAGAGGGCAAAGCCAAGGTCAAATGTCTATCTTATCACAGACTTCATTCAAAACGGGGGCAGGGATGAAGAATGTGGAAAGGGAAGAGAGGAGGTGGGAGGGGATAGGTGCGCGCCACCACATCAGCTAATTTTTTATTTATTGTAGAGATGAGGTCTCACCACATTGCCCAGGCTGGTCTCAAAGCTCTGAGTTCAAGAAATCCTCTTGCTTCAGCCTCCCAAAGTGTTGGGATTACAGACGTGAGCCACCGCACCCAGTCAAAGCCTTAATTAACAGGATGACTACCGCCTGTATCAAAATTCAAGGAAGTTTTGAGAAGTGTCATTATTCAAAACCTATTCGTTTGTCCGCAGGCCAGGCTGGAGTGCAGTGGCACTTATCATGGTTCACCACAACCTCATCTCCTGGTCTCAGAGTGATCTTCTCACTTCAGTAGCTGGGACTGAAGGTGCATACCTGGCTTTTATTTTATTTTTCTATAGAGCTGAGGTCTTACTATGTTGCCCAGTCTTGTCTTGAGCTCCTGGGCTCAAGAGATCCTTCTGCCTTGGTCCCTCAAGCTCTGGAATTACAGGCATGAGCCATCATGCTGGGCCCCAAACCTATTTATTAATAAAAGCCATAGCAGTGTTATTTCTTTACTCAAAGCACGACTAGTATATTAAACTTTGGGGGCTACTTACCTCCATTTTCAGTCTCCCAGGTTTCCCAAGCTGGCATGGCGTGTGCCAAGCCTTCACAGTATCTAGATAGACTCTCAGCTCTTCCTAAGCAGAATAATCACTTTTTTCTTTCCACTGTGTCTGAGCCTGACCCTGGTTGTGCAGTCTATTTTACTTCTAGTATGCAAGCATCATAATGCCACGTACCTGACGATGCCATTCAAGTTTCCTCTTCCCCAAGGACATGAGAGTTCGCAACTTGAAGATTTGTATGTAGGGGACTTACTCCATTAGAAAGCTCAGACACTCCTTTCCTCTAATCTCAGTGTTGTCCTTCTTGTGTCAAGGAAAGCTTAATTAACCTTGACATGCCAGACCAAATCAGGGGACATTGGCTACCTTATGTTTGACAATCGTCTATAAGTCTGGATATCTGTCACAGTGAGAGGAATTCTATCATTTACTGTCCGAATTGCAAAACTTCTGAAGGAGAAAGAGGATCTTGTGACAGAGTCAAATGTCTATTTTATCAGACTTCATTCAAAACTGGGGCCGTGATGAAGAATGTGGAAAGGGAGAGAAGGGGTGGGAGAGAATAGGCCGCTTAAAGCATACATGAGGCGATTCAGCCCCTCTGAGATCCCCAGAAGAAAGCAGACTTTGCTTTTCTTTGCATTCCTGCACTTGTTTTTCTCCTTCTTGGGCTCTCTTAAGACACACAGAGCCTCTCTGTTAGCCAACCTCCTAGCACTTGATGTTACCTCCTGATATGACTGGACGAGTTGCATTTATTCCGTCAAGAATTCCATGTATCTCCCCTGGGGCCCTATTCCATATGCCTGAGAAGAGATGACTGCTATCTGGAGACAATATTACTGCTAACCAGAGAGTTAAAGATCTCTATTTTTTTTTTAATCTCCAAATTTATTCTGCATTTTGTGACAGTTAAATTAGATTTTAGCCCCAGTGGCAGAGCTCCTTTTGGGAATAGTGTAGTACGTAGTAGATTTTAAATGTCGAGGGAAAGTTCATCAAGAATACTCCTGGACACTTTTCTACAAGAGCTGAATTTGGACCGAGGGCAAAGCCAAGGTCACATGTCTGTTTTATCACAGACTTCATTCAAAACTGGGGCAAGGATGAAGAATGTGGAAAGGGAGAGAGATGGCGGGAGGGAATAGGCTGCTTAAGCATTTTTACATTTTACCCAAGCACTTGGGTGTATGAGTTCATGGCTGCCTGCACTCAAGGACCTCTCAGCTGCGCACTCACAAAGGCTTGAACACTGCTGAATTTCAGAACAGACCTTTATTCAGCCCACTGAAAATGGGACTCCAGGCCAATGGAGATGAAAAGATGTCTGTCTCAGGATTTTCTGGAGATCCACAGAAGGAAAATGGCCTGAACATAGAGCTATTTCAAACTACTACCATTCTTAATGCCTTTGCAATCAACAAACATCACTAAACACCATTACGAAACATCACTAAAATAACTTTCATCAGTAGGCTGGGCATTAAGAAAAATGTGGCAGGGAGAAGGGTTTGAGCCTCGTCTTTCAAATGTTCTAGAGGGGTAGTAAACTTAAAAATAAAGCAAAACCAAGATTACATTTTAAGAAATCGCCTGTTGAATATTTATTTGATAGTCACGCCTGATTCAGATCATAGAACACTGACCTCCCTCGGTTTCTCACTGGTTGGCCCGTTCATTATAACGAAGATGGCCATGTGACCTGGTGCAGCCAGAACAAGCCTGTGTATTTTGGTGACCCTGGCATAACAAGCTCCTCTTTCTCCTTCAGAAGTGTTGCAATTTGGACAGTAAATGCTAGAATTCCTCTCACTGTGACAGATATCCAGACTTATAGACGATTGTCAAACATAAGATAGCCAATGCCCCCTGATTTGGTCTGGCATGTGAAGGTTAAGCCTTCCTTGACACATGAAGGACAACACCAAGATTAGAGGAAAGGAGTGTCTGAGCTTTCTAATGGAGTAAGTCCCCTACATACAAACCTCAAAGTTGCGAACTTTTAAAGATGCAAGCATCTGTTCGCATTGTGAGTTCACCGGTCTAGTGTGTATCTTCACATGCAAGCAAGAAACCACATTATAAGATTTTAAATGTTTTATTTTTTTTTTGTGTTTGTTTTTAATGTATTATTTGCGTGAAAAGTATTACAAACCTATTTCAGTCCAAGGGGACCCCTAAAAACCCAGAATTATATTTTGGAGGGCAGGCCTCTCATTGTATAGGCTTCCCTCATAGGTAAGTGTTCTAGAAATCCATTGGCATCAGTGCAGCTAGTGTTATTGTGAGAGACTGCATTCGACATCAATGAATTTGGTTTTGGAGATTCTTTCAACACTTTTACTCATTTTATGATGGGTGGTTTATGAGAGTACCTGTCCCCACCGTACTGCTTTCAGTAATTTTGGACTAAAAACGGTATGACCCCAGGCTCCACCCTCCCTATTCACCCGATCTCCCCCGGGTCACTTTTTTTGGTTTTCCAGGATGAAAATGGTCCTCAGAGGGAAACACTTTGCTGATGTGGAAGAGGTGAAACAAAAAACAGCAAAACACTAAGAGGCATCAAAATTGACGCGTTCAAAAACTGTTTTGAGCAGTGGAAAAAGCATCAAATGGAGAGTACTTCATAGGTGACTGAAGTTTCAACATGTAAAAATAAATTTACAATTTTTATCAATGAATTCTGGGGTTTGGAGGATCCCCCATACAGTACTATATATGCAATTGTGTTAGTTGAGTACCTAGGCTAACTTTGTTGGACTTTTGAATGATTTGGACTTAGAGACGCACTCTCCAAATGGAACTCATTCTTCTGTAGGTGACTTACTGAATATAGTAATTATAACACCAAACTTTCTGTGCTTTCTAAAAGTAAGCTAGAATTCACCCACTCATTAATTATTTAGCAAGCATTTTGTTATGTTTGGCATAAGAAGATAATAAGGTGGTCCCTGAAAGCACGACGATTCAGGCACAGAACTTCCCCTGGTACGTGTATGTCTACTGGGAAGAGACTGATAAGGCAGTAAGCAATTATTTACAGTGTCGTTACTATGATTAACGTATTCCCAAGTTGGTTGCAATTGGAACACAAGGAAGAGGAACCTATTCTAATGGAAGGATGAGGTGAGAGACACTGGGAAGGCTTTCCGAGGGAAGCAGACCTGAGAGAAAATGATAAGTGGTTGGACACATAAAAAAGAGGGAGCCAGGAAAGACATTCCAGACAAGTGATTAGCCACTAAAAAGGCACAGGAATGGGTAAGAACCATCAGAGGAGTTTACTGTGAATAGTCAGGAATAGAATTCAAGAGGTGAGCAACAGGTCTATCGTGCCCAGGTTCTGAGGGTCGTTTGACTGCCAGCAGCCATCGTGGAGTATCTGACTTAAACAAAAAAAATCAAAACTAACTGGAATCATATGCCATATCTCTCAGAATCAGAATAAAAACTGAGGACCTAATCCCCAGAAGGAACTTAACATAAGACAGAAAGCATTTAACCAGAGATAAAAGGAATTTATGACATGGTGGCTCACGCCTGTCGTCCCAGCATTTTGGGAGGTCGAGGTGGGAGGTTTGCTTGAGCCCAGGAGTTTGAGACCAGCCTGGGTGGCATAGCAAGACTTCGTCTCCACAAAAAATAAAAAAATTTTGAAAAATTAGCCAGGCATAGTGGCGTGTGCCTAGGTAAGCTGCTCAGGAGGATGAGGTGAGAGACTGCAGTGGTTCCAGACTGCAGTGAGCAGTGCTTGTGCTGTTGAATGCCAACCTGGATGACAGAGTGAGACCCCAACTCCAAAAAAAAAAAAAAAAACCAAAAAAATTACAAAAGGTTTTAACCAGAGATAAAGGGTAGGGAGAGATGAAAACCAATCTATAGTCTGTGAACCTGGAGTAAACAGTCTCAACAGTTTCCCATTCTCCGGTTATTTCTCTCAAAATTTAAAATCCAGAAGGTAGAGAGTGATTTGACTCGTGTGAGTCACAAGGCCAACCTAGTTCCAAACGCCAAGGAAGTTCCATGTAGTACAATTGGAACAATCGGCAAGTGGGACCTCATCAAACTGAAAATTTGTTGCACAGCAAAAGAAAACACCAAGAGAGCAGGGTGACAATACACAGAATGGGGAAAAAATTGCTAATTATGTATCTGACAAGGGCCTAACATCCTGGATCTACAAGGAACTCAAACAAGCAGAAAGGGAAAAAAGCAAACAATCTTATCAAAAAGTAGGCAAAAGATATAAACAGACACTTCTCAAAAGAAGACATACGAGCAGCCAACAGAAACATGAAAAAATGCTCAACCGCACTAATCATCAGAGAACTGCAAACCAAAACCACACTGAGATACCATCTAACTCCAGTCAGGATGGCCATCATTAGGAAGTCAAAAAACAACAGATGCTGGCATGCATGCAGAGAAAAGGGAACACTTCCACTATGTTGGTGGGACTGTACGTTAGTAAAACATCTATGAAACATAGTGTGGTGATTTCTAAAGGAACTAGAAGTTGACCTTCCATATGATCCAGCAATCCCCCTTCTGAGAATACACCCAGAGGAACACAAATCATTCTACAAAAAGAGACACCTGTTTATTGCCACACTATTCACAGCAAGCAAACACATGGAACCGACCCTGCTGCCCATTGAAAGCGAACTGGATAAAGAAAATGTGGTATATATACACAATGGACTTACACAGCCATAAAGGATAAAATCATGGACAACTCCATCAAATTAGATGGAGTTGGCGACAATCATTCTTAGTGATCTATCACAGAAACAAAGAACTGGACACCACGTGTTCTCACTCGTGTGTGGGACCTGAACATTCATCACAAGAGCACAAGGGAGGGGTTGGCAGTCACAGGACACTGTCAGGGGAGGAAGGAAGGGGTCGCAGCACGTAACAACAAAGGGTACTTGGGCCTAAACCAGGGGCAGTAAGGACACGTTGGAGGCCCAACTTCACCTGCACATGCATTGCATATGTACCTAATCCTGATTTATACTCCACATCTTTATAATAAAATAAGGTAAAAATATATATATATTGCTAACATAAATTAAAGAAAATATAAACGAGTTAAATGATCTTTTATGTTCACGGGGGAAAAAAAAAAGAAAACCAAAGTGCCACTTCCAGGCAAATGGGGATTAATGTTGGCCAATTCTCTCTTTTCTGGTTACACCATAAAGTTTGATTTTTTTAACTCATAGGATTTGAGGACCAATAAAACAAGACAGCCCCCATTGCAGAAGGGACAAATCACGGGAGAAAAATTAAGGCCCTGTAACCAGGCCAAGTGAAAATTGATGCCGGTGCTGTCAAAACAGCGCCGATTCCCTTCTTTGTGAATAAACTACAGAGTCTGGGGTTTTATCCTGTAGCATTGGGGACATAAAGGGACACATGGTACCTTTGTGTTTTAGAAAAGCCTCTCTGATGGGAGAGCAGAAATAGCATGAAAGCTGTCAAGACTCAATCAAGGACAAGCCAACGTGGCTGAAGTTTCCTTAATAGGCAGAGGGTGCCAAAACAATGTACACACAATTTAAGAAAGGAAAAAACTGTATTGGAATTGCAATACTCAATATATACCAAGAACAAAAGATGAATGCAAGTCACGCTTGACTTCTGCAATTATAAGAGGTGCTCAAAGCAGTTCCCATCAGTGTCCAGACGCTTGTGATGAGAGTGAACTGAAAGAAATACATAGATAACATCTCTTAAAATGTGTATACATGTTTCTGGCACCCCTGGTATACACAAGTATTGATCCCAGTTCCTCACACACGGATATTATCTTCAAGGGGGCTAATTTTTGGAGATAAAATGTGACTATATAACTTGATTGTGTGTGCATGTATATGTGTGTATGTGTTCCATTTTCTGGTTTTGAACTTTTATTATCTGTTATCATAAATAACTTCTCAAGTCTTACTTTGGAAAACAGAAATAATAAAACAGGCAATGTGATAAAATACTGTCTAAAAGCAGTATTAAAGAGAGAATGTGGCTACCTATTGACCAAACTACGGATGCATTCAAAAGAAAGGTAAACTATAAATAAAATAAATGTGGAATGGAACTGAGATACCACATGTTCAAGTTATTGTGGCTACAGTAGTGAGTCACATGTGCTAAACTCCCTTGTTGTTTAGAGCAAAAGTAAAACTACAAACTATTTATATTTTAAAAATGATATTTTAATGGACAGTTTTGTGAAAAATAAACAACTTTTTACTTCCTCATAAAAAGGTAAATTAGTTCAAATTCTCACAGAGTACAAACTGATAGCTTTACAGAGTTAATCAAGGATTTTCATGGTTGTTCATTCTAATTGCTCAAGCACTTAAATTTCTTGATAAATATATATGATAAATATATATGTGTATTTGTATATTTCAATGTATCTAGTGGCATTTTTTCTTCTTAAAAGTCTCTGCTTATAAGACTACTGAGTCAGGTGAAGTGGCACCCTCCTGTCATCCCAGCACTTTGAAAGGCCGAGGTGGGAGGATCACTTGAACCCAGGAGTTCGAGACCAGCTTAGGCAACATAGTGAGGCCTCGTCTCTACAAAAAAATTTTAAGAAATGAGCCAAGTGTGGGGGTGTAAACCAGGTGTATAGTCTCCAACTTGCTCCTTGTGGGGAGCAGAGGCAGAAGAATCGCCCAACCCCAGGATATCAAGGCTACTATGAACCATGATCCAGCCACTCACTGCACTCCAGTCTGGGTGACAGAGTAAGGTTCTGACTCAAACAAACAAACAACAAAAAAACAGACAAACAACAACAAGACAACCTGCTGAGTTCATAGAGACCCCATAACCTGTTATGCATGAAGGATGTGTCAAATGATTCCAAATAAGCTTACATGTAGAATGCAGAAGAAAAGAAGGAGTGGGGGAAAACGTAGTCCTACGAGTGAAATGCATCACCACTGTTATTTGTGTGACATCCATGCATAAAGATAAACAGTACTCAGGCATCACTCTATGAGCATGCTGCTGACTCGCTTTCTCCCTTTCGACCCCAAATCTTGACTGCAATGTTCGGGTAGACTCCATTTAGTCTACGGATAGATCCGTAAACATCTCTACGTCTCTGCAAAACTACTATAAGGGTACGTTGGAAATCCTTGCCCATGAAATGAGAACTGTGTCTCCTTGACGGTGCAGTTATAAAAAAGGTGACGGAAGATGCTCAACTGTAAAACTGCTTGTCTGAAGGTGGTTATGGGTGTCGTTCTGTTTTGAGCTGCTTCTGCGACTGCTTTGCCTATGTAGTCTCTTTCTGAGTCCCATGACATAAGCTTTCCAGACTTCTCTAATCTGAGTTCTTAAAACACATACATGCTAAAGGTTTTTAATCTTTTAGTCCTCAATTTCTTAAAGTTTGTTTTAAAAACCCCTCTTAATTGTATTGCTAAAGGACACTCTTTCTCTACACCTGAAAATGTCTTTCTGTACAATATCTGGTGTTCATTCCTTTTTATAGAATATTATAAGAGAGTTTTAATTTTCTTCATTACCAGTAAGATAGATATTCCATCCCACTCCACTCCCTGAAGTTAGATCTACTTATGTTGGCTGAATACTTAACTAAGCTTACTTTAATAATAGGTGAATAAATAATAAGTATTTAATAATATTTTAGTAGGCTTCTTTGGAGGCTGGGGGGCTGAGACTACAAAAAATGGTAGATAGAAAGTAATATAAATTTGAGATCACAACAAATTACATAAAAAGAGAGATTCTAGTGGCTGGAAATTTGATGGAAAGTAGAGAGAAACTCTATGCTTATCTGGAGCCATGATACAATTTTTTAAAAGAAGCCTCACTTAGCAGGTGTGTGTATGTGTGTATTTAGGAATAACATTTTATGAGCCATGCAATGCAAACTACCCAAATTTCCCAATGATATATTCTGTTAAAAACCGTATAGGTCAGTAATTGGCTTGTGACGAAATTTGTATTCTGTAGTAACTCAAGAACACCTGCGTTGTGGTTCAGAGTTAAAATTGGGCAAAAATGAAGACTGGATGGACAGTCATATCAGGCTATTTATTAAAATTGCAGCTAAAATCCGTGGACTAAGATGCAACGCTTAATGGCATTTTGCTGTAGACCACAGCTAACCAGGACACATCTTTCACTGTGACAGCCACGCTCCCAAATAAGACCCTGAACTGAACGATGGTCCTTTGTATATGATTTTGAATGTCAAAAGAAAGTTAAAAAAAATGGGTACCCTGAATTAGTATATTGTTGTTGTGAATGGCGGGGAAATGCATTGTTTAAGAAACGAAGTTTTATAGCGCAATGTTGTAAGCTAACTTGGGAGTATCCAAATAACTCTCACGAAGTCACAGACTAGAAATCGGTGTTCGACTCTGCTTTGAAAACTCACACTTTCATAAGATTTTGAGCATTTATCTCAAAAGGCAGCGATGCTTTGGTTGATTACATATGTTTGCTTCATCTGCTAAACTACAATCGTGTGGTTAGTTGCTAAGAATATCTCAGAACTGATGAATGAAACTATGTGCTACATTGAAAAACAAATGTGCTGGATATTAGAAAAATTAGGCTGTAGTGAGAACATGCCACTCCATGAGAGAGATGTCAGGCTTTCGACGGAGAGGGAGTGGCATTTAATAATTTTTTTTTCAGGTTTAGCCATTAGGATTATCCATGTTCTCAAATCCACAGATGCCTGTCACTCGTAGCTGACAGTCTCTGAATGGGTTTTTAGTAATGAGGTCAGTGACAGGGACTTGTATGTCAAGTTTCTTACCAGATATCAGCATCAAGGAGAAAGAACTCACACATACATGTTAAGTTGTGGGAGTTTTTTTTTTTCCCCCTCTATTTTTTAACAGGGAACCATATGAGGAGGTTAAACAGGGCAGGGTCTGGAAAATCAAAGCAGGCAGCACAAGTCTCATCGACATTGACATGGATATCTCACAAACTCCTTCTGAAGAATCCAAGAATTTTCCACAGGTAGAAGGGACCCTTTAGATTCTTATTACTAATGGAGCTATTTTGGAGAGTCTGAAGTAGAAGGCGACATTGGCTGCTCTCAGACGACAACACTGAGCAGAAGGGTTTCCACTGGGTATATCATTTCATACACCTGTTGAGGCTGTGGTCCTGATAAATAGACCCTACCAACTTGGGAGTCGGCCTCCCAGCCTCTAATGAGATGGCTGGCGAGTGGGGTCATTCTAAGACAAAGGTTA
The DNA here is from genome assembly GCA_963574415.1 of Tarsius wallacei. NCBI lineage: Eukaryota > Metazoa > Chordata > Mammalia > Primates > Tarsiidae > Tarsius > Tarsius wallacei. The sequence continues at coordinate 3,601 of CAUYQG010144821.1, read as the reverse complement.
CTAATTTGAGTTTAGCGCGGGTAACCTAGCCTCAAACGATAGATAGGTATATCTGGATGCTATACCTACGATATAAGCCTGCAGAAGGCCTCAGTCATGTCTAAGGGATTCAGAAAAAATACATTAATATTTTTATATTGATGTAAAAAATATAAACGAGCATCTTATAATACGTTTCACTGCTGAGGGGATTTTTATCTAGATGACCCAGTGATGACATGAGTAGAGGTGCTATACCTTGTGTCATCCTGGCTATGTGTGTTGGGAAGAGGGAGGTTGGGGAGTAGATGAACCGTTTCCCTCCCATAGAGGAATGCTGGACAGAATGCTCTAGAGACTATGCTGGATCTTTCTTTTTGGGGTCAGGGACATGGGGACTGCCCCTGTTCTTTATTTGGAGGATCTCGAGAAGAAAACCGGGCTGTGATTTCTTCCAGCTCACCCAGACACCTTTGCATTCCCATGTTGCTGACTCTGGTCATCAGGTTATTTGTTCATAAAGTGTCAACAAAAATCTTTTTTTTTTTGAGTTGGAGTCCCTCTGTAGCCTAGGCTGGAGTGCAGTGGCATGCTCACAGCCACTGCAGCCTTGACCTGCTGGGCTCAGGTGATCCTTCTGCCTCAGCCTTCCAAGTAGCCAGAACTACAGGCGTGCACTACCACGCCTAGCTAATTTTTTGACTTATTGTAGAGACAAGGTCTCACCAAGTTGCCCAGGTTGGTCTCGAACCCACAGGCCCAGGTAATCCTCTCGCCTCAGTCTCCCAAAGTGGATTATAGGCTTGCACCACCGCGCCTAGCCCAACGAAAATCCTGAAGACTTCGCTGACACAGAAGAGCTGCCACCTGGCTAGGATGGGGTGAAGAAGGTACCCAGAGGTGAGCAAGAGAGGTACTGAGTATTTAAATAAAGTGATGTGAACTAAGTCAGGAGGTGCTAGAGGGGCCACCCGGTGATGTCTTACTCCCACATTCCTAAAACGAGGAGCAAGGGGAGAGGGCCAAGAGGTGGGAAACCTAGACAAAAGTGCAAGTAATTGTTTTAAATTTTCCCATTCGCATCACCTCTACAAGAATGTGTTAGATTTTGCAAAAGGTAGGAACATTTGCTCACTGAACGTTGGAACAATATAGTTAAAAAAGGCCAGCCAGGCTCAGTGGCTCAGCCTGTAATCCCGTGCCTTGGGAGGCTGAGGTGAGTGGATTGCCTGAGCCCGCGGGTTCGAGACCCGCCTGGGCAACTTGGTGAGACCTCATCTTTACAATAAATCAAAAAACTAGACGGATGTGGTAGCGCGTGCCTGTAGTTCCAGCTACTTGGAAGGCTGAGGCAGAAGGATCGCCGGAGTCCGCTTCCGGCCACTGCACTGCACTCCAGTCTGGCGACAGAGTGAGACTCCAACTCAAAAAAAAAAAAAGGCCATTTTTCTTATCCGCTTGTAGAAAAGTCCAACCATCCCTCTAGTCGTGGACACTGAGATGTGGGTCCAGAACTCGCTCCTTCAGAACAAAGGCACTCATCCCTTCAGACACTGATAGTACCACGGCTGTCAGTTCACAACTAAGTCCCCACTCCCACTCAGGGCTCTTAACTGAAGAAAGTCCCCTCATCCAAGGGCCTACTATCTTCTTGGGTCAGTCACATCCAATTAATGGTTTATGTGAGAGTTTAAAAGGCTCAGTTCTGACCAGGTGTGGTAGCTCCTGCCTGTAATCTCAGCCCTCTGGGAGGTCAAGGAGGAAGGATAGATTGAGCCCAAGAGATCAAGATCAGTCTGGGCAACATAGCAAGACCTCATCTCTACAAAAAATTAAAAAATTAGCTGAGGGTGGTGGTGCATGTCTTCAGTGCCAGCTACTTGGGAGCTGGGGTGGGAGGATCACTCGAGCCCAGGAGTTTGTGACTGTGGTGAGCCTGTGGCAACAGAGTGAGACCCCAACTTAAAAAAAGAAGTGACTCGGTTCCTTTGCAGAAATGCAAAGAATTTGCCAGGACCAGAGCATCTTTGAGGCCTGATCAGAGCCTTTTTTGTGACTGCATCTGAGCTCAGCTTCTCAGTCCTTTTCTTTCATTCCCCTACATGTGTTGATCCCAAAAGCAGTCTCCAGTAAACTTCCAGCACAAGAAATCGATTTCTCAGAGACCTGAACTACAATATTTTGTCTCTGCAAGAGGACCCACCTCTGTATGTCTACTGATGATGATTCTGTAAAGAGCTGAACTAAGACTTAATTTATTCTACAGAAACAGGGATGGGATATTAGAGGCTGTGTAGGAAAGAGGAAGGCCTACAGGATACTGTTTAGGAAGTAAGCCTTAAAAAATGTCTAATTTAAATTTTGAAGGGGGCCTCTCCTTAATCTTTCCTAGACTATTTTCTCTAAAAGCACACTTGCTACCTTGAGCCCTTGCTGAGTGGATTCTATTTGGTAGAAATATGAAGTAGACCCGAGACCTGCTTCCTGGTGAGCACTTTAGCCCAAAGAGAAACTGTCCACGGGGACACAGCCTAATCCTTGTGAAAGAGAGAAAGCCCTCCCTTTTTCTCTCTTCTGAGAATCTGTGCCTGGCATTTGGGTGCTCTGGTGACCTTCATCAGTAGAAGGAATACTTATGTATGCCTCTTAGAGCTGGAAATATAGTTTCTCCCTTTGGTTACGGACTTAATTTACCCAATCCCATTTTGCTCTCTCCTAACCTGACGACTGAGCAGAATCATAACAACGTTGACATTTCTGCAGGTTCACCGTAGAACCGAGAGCACAGAACATGCACGGGACAGGCATTACTTCTGCTGGAATAAGAAGTGCTTATTTCCACTGTGACATCCCTGGTTGCTGACTGTCAGTTTCACAGCCAGCTCTTCTATTTCCTTATGTACCTCTTTATATTATCATCTGATTTCTTCAGGGTTCCCTAATGGGTACAATAGATGGGAGGAGGGGATGAAAAAGCCAGTTGTTTTCTGTGTTTGTCTCACTTTATTCAATAGCGTCCCTTCCAGCACCTTGCAACACCGTCATAATCAACTCCCTGTGTTAAACTCCATTCTGCTTGAAATACCTGCAATGTAGTGGTTTAGCTCTTTCCAAGTAGACGCTGACTCTCAAAGTACTAAATACTCAAGGGGGTAGGAGAGCAATTATTTATGAGGGTAACTATCTTTCAGACGGACATTTTGGTCCTGTTACAGGATCTTCACTTTTTATGACGTTGGAATTTCAAGTTTACTGACTTCAAAGAAGTCACTCAACTTCTGAGTTCTTGTTTCCTTTGGTATAAAATGCAGGGCTTAGGCTTCATAAATTGTAATATTTGTAAAACTTTTATGATTATTATTGCTATTATTTTGAGTTGAGGTTTCACTCTACCACCCAGGCTGAAGTGCAGTGGCATGATCATGACTCACTGCAGCCTCAATCTCCTGGGTTCAGGCGATCCTTCTGCATAAGCCTCCCGAGTAGCTGGAACTACAGGTGTACAACTCCACGCCTGGCTAATTTTTTTTTTTATTTTTTATTTGGTAGATATGAGGTCTCACCATGTTTCCCAGGCTAGTCTCAAAGTCATGACCTCAAGCGATCCTCTCACCTCAGCCTC
>CAUYQG010144816.1:0-21095 GCA_963574415.1 Tarsius wallacei | reverse complement strand
CTTTGTTCAATTCTGGAGTTGCACTGTAGGTTGGGGGTAGTCCTTTTTTGCAGTTTTGAGATTTACTTGAGTGGGGAGCTGTGATTCAAAATCTATCTGCAGGTCCTGGTATCTGCTGACAGGTGTATGAATAATCTGAAACCCACTTCCCACTGCCTTGGAGTCTGTCCGTGCAATGGGGTTGTAGGTTTACTCCCTGAAATAAAATGAGGTTAACAGAGGGAAGAGAATGGAGTAGACAGTGGGGGGAAGAGGGGGTGGAAAGAGAGAAGAGTAAAGGGGGAAACAGACAAGTGTACCAACAAATGGAGAGAGAGACCTAAACTGAAACAGATAAAAACAATAGACCACGGCTACAGACTGCCCAACTCCCATACAAAAAAAACTAAAATATACAATGATGCTAACATGCAAGCTAACCAACCACCTTATTGGTGTGCTGTTCCTCTATATAAAGATATGGTTTACAGAGAGGAGAAAAGAGAAGAAAAGGAAAATAAAAGAAAAAAAAAGGAACAAAACAGTAGGAATAGAATCAAGTCATTAAACTAACAGAACCAATCAAGCATACTCTGAGACTTTTCGTTTAAGTCCAGTGTCCTTTCAGCTCTGATTTCTAGCTGTCTTCTCAGGCTGGTAAATTTGTTCACAGTTAGGGTCAGTTACCCCTGGCCTGCTGTGAAGGGCAGTTCAGATCACCACTCAGTTCACCACTGCCCAGTTCACCACTCAGATCTGGCCTGTGTCTATTTTTCAAGCTTGTTTTCCCGTTTCTGTGTTGTTACCTTGAATCGCCAGCAGGTGGTGCTATCTCACCACTCCAGATGGTCTTTATCTCAGCCACTCGCCCCAGAGGGGATGGAGCCGAATGAGAGCCGGACAGAGGCCGGAGATGGGAGCCTGCCTTAGGGCACATGGGAGGAGACCCACGGCCTGGCAGGATGTCATGGTGGCAGCGGAGGAGGCAGCGATCTCAGCAGATCTTGCTTGCAGGGGCTTCAAGGTCTGAAGTCGTGGATCGCCTCAGGCATGGGTGGCACGATGTGTAATGGCCGCCACGGAGGTGGTGGCAGCGTAGGCGGCTGCTGCATCTGCAGCTGCAGTGGTTGTCCAGACTGCCGTGATGCTTGAGCGGTGGCAACGGCCGAGCTCCATGAGATCCCGACATGGGATCTGCAGCCCCCGGGGAGAGAGCCAGAGACCTGCGTTCTCCTTTGCGGAGGGTCTCATAGACCAAACTGCCCCGTCACCATCTTGCCCCGAGTCCGTCTATTTTTTTTTTATCTTTTAAGCCTTAGTAATGAAATTAATATAAATGAGTCAAATTCATATCTCCTTATTCTTTGAATTTAGGATTATATGTATAGAGTAACATAATATGTTGAGTCAGCTATGAAATTGGCATAAAGTTATTTTTTAGTTGGGTTACATTAGTTTATGTGAACTAATTCTAAAAAATGCGTTGGCAATAGAATACTAGTTACATATAGAGTTGGATACAGTTTTAAAAGCATGTTTAATCAGTTTGTTTCTCCAAGAAAATAAAGAAAAACATTCATTTTTTGGTAGTACTTTGTCACAGCAAATGAGAGGTACAGTCATGTGTTACTTAAAGATATGTTCTAAGAAAAGTGTCCTTGGGCAATAGTGTCACTGTGCAGACATTGTGTTTACACAAACCTAGATGGAATAGCCAACTACGCATGTAAGCAGTATGGTCTAGCCTACTGTGCTTAGGCTACAAATCTGTACAGCATGTTACTGTACTGAATACTGCCATTAGTTATAACATGGTGGTATTTGTGTATCTAACCATATCTAAACTGAAAAAGGTACAGTAAAAATACAATATTATAATCCTATGGGACCACCATCACATACATGCTCTGTTATTGCCTGAAACATTGTTATGTGGCACATGACTGTATGTTTTATTGTTTAGAATCCACTAAAATTGTCTTTTGGGTAGTACCTGCCTGTGTTTTCCTTAAGACACTCAAATTACTCATGCATTTAATTTACTTATAATCTATCCATAATTTCTTATTTTGTGTGCTTAGCAGTAAGCACTGACAAAGCAAAAATGAGTGAAGATATTCTGAATTTAAAATTTAGTTGCCAGAGTTTATGTTCAGAGTTTTTGATGAGAGGGCATTTTATTTCTCTCTTTTAAAAAACAAACTTGGAAAGAACTTTCTATTGTCAAAATTTCTTTCATTCAGTAAACTTCTATTGGGCATTTGCTATGTGGCACCCACCATGTCGGGCACTGGGATGCAGACAAGATAGGTGGCCTCTCCCTCTTGAAAATCCTATTCTTTTGAAGAGGCGGATTAAACACATGCACATATAGACACACATGAAAATAGATAAAAGAGTAACAAGTTGGGATGAGTGTTACAAGAAAGAAACAGGAAGTTAACATAAGGAACATGGGTTGAGCATCCTACCAACAAAGTCTAATTTGAGAAAGGACAGAATGTGGAAAAGAATATTCAAAGTCGATGGCATAGTGTAAAATTCCTCATGGCATTCTGCCAGCACTGTGCCCCTGACTGCTTACTAACCAGGCAGTATCCTCACTTCTGAAATCATGGGGGCTCTTATTCGAGGGACCTGGATTTTTTTTTGAGTCAGACTCTCACTCTGTTGTCCACGCTGGAATGCAGTGGCATACTCACAGCTACCACAGCCTTGACCTGCTGGGCTCAGGCAATCCTTCTGCCTGAGCCTCCCAAGTAGCTGGAATTACAGTTGCATACCACCACACCCGACTAATGTTTTTATTTATTGGAGAGATGAGGTCTCGCCAAGTTGCCCAGACTGGTGTCAAACCCCTGGGTTCAGGCAGTCCTCTTGGCTCCACCCCCCAAAGTGCTGGAATTACAGGCATGAGCCACCATGCCTGGAGAGATCTGGATTTTGAGTGGAATTTTAATAAGCCTATTCACAATATCAAAACATGGCAATGCATTTCAGAAATATGCAATAACTAAGTTTAAAGTTCCTTCTAACTATGCAGCTGTGTCCTTTGGAAGGTGCTCCTGGGAACGTGCCTGCAGAAGTTTCTCTTCTCTACTTGGGAGATGTGGAGATCTCAGAAGATGCTGCACTGGCAGATCTGAAGTCCCAGGTCAGACTTCTTCCTGCAGCATAACTTAGTGGTGATAAGGCTTCTTCCAGTGAGATATTAATATATTCTTCTATCTCCTTTTCCCTCAATTACAGTCTGTTCTGATATGGCATTTGTCATATGCCATGTTCAGTGGTAAGTACCCAGCAGGCAGCACACGCCCATGGCGCAGACAGCTCCTCGTGGCCCTCACTGATCCCTACTCTGACAGGCATGCTGTGCTTTTGTTTGAATCTATCCTCAGTGACTTGCAGCTTATGTTCATTTTTATTTTTTTAGGGAAACATGGTTTCTTGAAACATTTGTAAAGCATCCACTTTACCCCTTTATTTACATTGTTTTTGTATCATTGTGATTCATATGTTAAATGTTGTTATGAACAGCTATGTTATCAGTTTCCTAGGAGGTCAGAATAACAGCTTTTATGTCAGAATGCTAAACTAGGTAATGTTTTCTTGTGCATTAACATTCACAGAGAAGGAGGGTTTTGTCCAGGTGAAAAGACTGGATTAAATACAACAGTGCTGAAAAGGCATTTTACTATTGTTGGACTGAAGTGAACATCTCTACTTTCTCTTGGAGGAAAAAATGTGGAGGCATATATATGAGCAGTTGTTGATGTTTGGCTTTTGTGTATCTTCATTGAATGAAATAACCTTCCTCCAAAGAAGCAAACAGCTTTATTCTCATGAGAACAAATGGACAATACTTTTTTTCTTATATTAGGTTGAAAGATACAAAATTGCTGTTTTACGTCCAAAAAAATGGATGAATATTGGCAACTTCATATGCTTCAACCTAAATATAAGAGGGGCTTAAAGTTATCTACCCCTGCAGAAGTAAAACAAGCAGTTTGGGCCTACTGATTAAATCCAAAAATTTTGGAATATTTCAAAATCAAAAGTTATTTCATTGGCAGAGGAAACATTGTTGAAGGATTGTATTAGCACTGATGAAAGTTAAAGACACACCCCTTTCTTTCAGACTCTACTTTTGTGAATTATACTCACATAGAAATTCTTAAGTTTCATTTTTTGAGTCATGATGATTAAAAAGAGCTTTTGGCTCAGATTTAAAAATAGAAAATTCACTTTTCAAGCTGATTTCAATGGAGAGGAACATGAAAATTACTCAGGATTAATTTTATTTAAGAGAGAAATATATATACCTGCGATTTTTTAAAATAGATTTTGTCATTACTTGAGATACTCTTTCCCTCAGATGTCATTGTGTAGTGCTTCATTTTTTTCTAAAGCTGTATGTTTTTCAGAGTGTTTTTTAAAACCATTGGAGAAATGTCTGTTTCTTTTGCTAGGCCATGACCTTATCCACGTCCCCGGAGTTTGGTGTTCCATCTCCAGCCTTCCTCAGAGCCTGGACAGTGGAGAACAAGCGCCCAGGCAGGCTTCTGCGAACCGACCGGCAGCAGCTCAAGTAGGTCCTTGTAGGATATTCTGCCCTCTCCACTGCCATCACGATGCTGGGTAGAGAGAGGGATGAAAGAGAGTCAGTCTTTTGAGTCAGACAGCCCATTCCTCATGATCCACGTCTGTGAGTGGGATGATGCCTTTTATCATAAAGTAAGCCCTAGGACATCTTTAGTTTTCCATGTTAAGTATGAACATCATCTTGTGTATCTTCTCTATGCTGCAGAGACTGTGACGTTATCATATCTTAAAAGTGTTCGGAGTGAGGTGGAAGGTAGAGGTGAGCTGTTTCTTATTCAGACATGTTGGCTTCACCTGGTCCTCCTCCTGGAACTTTGAACTTCAAGGGCAGGTTTGGGGCATTACATTTAGTTACTAGTTTTCTTTGCAAAAAGCATCCCTGAGGGCTTCTTTTACTTCTGTGCTGATTACCCCTCAAAAGTGACTGGCATAAAAATCTAAACCCTGGCCAAACAGAGCGAAATTTCTCTGGAAATTTGACCATCCTCACAGAGCCAAACCTCCATGTTTAGTAAGAAATGACCCTAAATCATCACCACCTCACAGGTTCTAGCTTTCCCTTTTTCTGGAAACTTGAATGTTCTTATATGGTCCTCAAAAAACAGACCTTTGCTTAGAAACAAGGTGTTTAAAAATTGATAAAAGAATTATTTAAATAAACTAAATGGTCTGTCACTCAATATTATTTTGTTTCACTTATTATCAGGGAATATAAACTAGGACGGAGAACTGAGATCTGCTTAGAACCCCTTGAGAAAGAAGAAAACTTGAGGTAAGAATTATATTGCACATCTGAAGTTAGGCACACATATCATACTGAGTAGTTTATCTCTGTAAAAATTTAACAACTTAGGCCAGGCGTGGTGTTTCCCACCTGTAATCCCAGCACTTTGGGAGGCCAAGGTAGGAGAATTGCTTGAGCCCAGAAGTTTGAGACCAGCCTAGGCAACATAGCAAGACCTTGTCTCTACAAACAAACAAAAAAAAATCAAATAAATTAGCCAGTTATGGAGGTGCATGCTTGTAGACCTAGCTACTTGGGAGGCTAGGCTCATAACAACATTTAACACGTGGATCACAATGGTACAAAAACAATGTAAATAAAGGGGTAAAGTGAATGCTTTACAAATGTTTCAAGAAACCATGTTTCCCTTAAAAAAAAAAAAAAAAATGAACATAAGCCGCAAGTCCCTGAGGATAGAGTCAAACAAAAGCACAGTATACCTGTCAGACTCAAAAAAAAAAAAAAAAAAATCACTCATTGTCTCAGCAGCCTAAGAAAAAAACAGTAGTTTCTGTTGCCCCTTTTCTACCTTCCAGTCTTATCTGTAGTTTTTACTCTGTGTCCTGTAACAGTGTCTATACATCTAACTTTTCCTCCCAGCTTTCTGAGCATTTCTCTTTCTTTCTGGTTTATTTTAAAGTTGTGGAGTACAAGTCAGGATTGGGTGCATGAATGGTTTAGGTACAGGTGAAGTTTTGGACCTCCTGTTGGACCCTACCTCGCCTGGATTAGGATGAGGCACCCTTATTAATGTTATGTGCCCCCTTCTCCCCTGGCAGTGTCCTGCTACTGCCAATCCCATTTTTGTAGTATTATGATAGATATTCAAGGTCCACTTGTGAGTGAGAACAGGTGGTACTCAGTTCTTCCTTTCTGTGATAGATCACTGAGTATAATAGACTCCAAATCTATCCAAGTTGCTGCGTTAAAGAAGTACAAAATTATGGACTTCATAGCATTTCTCTTTCTTCTCCTGCTAAGGTTCCTCCTGCTCCTGCAGCTGCAGCATCTTCTCTCAACACTTCTGAGTCTCTCTTCCTAACTCAAACTCTTCCTGGCTAACCCCCCATAGTCCTGATTTACAACTCCCAAGATCAAAGGCATAAGCGTCTGCCTGAGCCAGCTTTCTTCCTGCCAGTCTGCCTGGCCCTGCTTTTCAGCCTCAGTTGGGCTGGACTCTTCTCACCTCTTCCTTTACCACATGCAGTTCCTGCCCTGGACCTCTTTCCCTCCCTTCACCCAGCTGTGGACTCAGGATGGAGTCTCTGCTTCCCTTCTTCGTCAGGATTGAAGGAACAAGGGTTTGCCACTAGCATTTAGGACATAGAGAAAATCTCTCAGAAAAGTTGGAGGGAAAGCTTTGCCCATCACACTCCAACAGTTACCATGTTTTTCATTTTGTTTGTTTTAAATTTGACATATGATGTTTTCTGGTGCAGCCCCCAGGACGTGCTGCTGAGGACACAGATGCGCATCCCTGGTGAGAGAGCCTACAACCTGGCTGTGGACTTGGTGTGGAACACTACACGGGGCTGGACCGCCAGCTCCCTGAGACAGAGAGTTGCCGATTTCTGTTGTCTTCCTGTGGAGAAAATTGAAATTGCCAAATACTTTCCCGAAAAGTTCGAGTGGCTTCCAATATCTAGTTGGGTAAAGCTGTGGGGCTTTCTCAGAGAAATTGGGATTTACTGGCATAGTGGTTAGATTAACTGCAATTTTTCACAATGATAGAGAATTGAATAAGAATTTGACTTGGAGTTTTGTTCATTTAAGATGTTTGATTTTTCTACAGAACCAGCAAATTACCAAAAGGAAAAAGAAGAAAAAACAAGAGAATTTACAAGGGACACCTTATTACTTGAAAGATGGAGATATTATTGGTGTCAAGGTAAGTTGTTTAAACAGCAAATTTACCACTTTGACAAGACATGAGGGTCAAATTATTTTACAGAGAAGTTTTGGCAAATCTCCAAGACACAGACAATTTTATTTTATGCAAATTGTTTCAGAGAATAGATTTTTTTAAGTCAGACAACTCACTTTACAAGGCCAATAGAACCTTGGTACCAAAACGGTCAAGGACAGTTAAAGAAAACGTAGACCAGTTTCACTTAAGACCATAACTGTAAAATTCTAAATGAAGCACTAGCAAGTCCAACCCAACAGGTATGCTTTTTAAAAAATTACTTGACAACAGAGTAGGTTTGTCCAAGGAATAAAGGATGGCTGTGTCAAGAATATGTCACCTGACAAATTGTCCTGCCAGGTTAAAGAAGAACAGGAATATGTTATGTGCTACACTGTCCTGCCAGATTACAGAAAGAAAGTCAAGTGGCTAATCCAGCAGATGCAGAAAAATCATAGAACAGAATGTAATATTAGGAATCCAATGTACATTTATGATTTGAAACAGCAACTTAGAACAAACTAGGAATAGAAGAAAATGCCTTAACCTAACGGAGGCACCTACCCCAAACCAGCAACATACATAGTGACAACTTCAAAAGCATTTTCATTAAAGTGAGACCCAAAATAAGGATTCCCTTAATCAACACTTCTATTTAACATGGCACTAAATGAATAGTCAATGCAATATAACCTCCCTACACCCCTAAGAAAATTCATAAAAATTGAAAGAGAAAAAATAAATTTTGAAAGGAAGATGTAAAACTATTCTTACAAAGGAGATTCAAGAGACTATACAGACAAACCATTAGATCTGACAAGAGAATTCACAAGGTTCCAAGATCAATATCCATACAAGTGGGAGATGGGAAGTCTGTTGTGATCAATGTGATGATTTCTACGTAGTAGGTTCTTAACTGATATCCCCTTAAGGCCCCTTGTTAGGTCCACTTCCAGCAGGAGCTGTTGAAGGCAAAGGTCAGATGAAAACTAACTTCCCTCATGAAGCTCCTCCTCTCACCCTCTGAATTTGTTTTCATCCGGCAATAGAATGTTTTTTAATCTTATTAACCTGGTTTATGCACATTTGAATGTCTCCTTTTGTCTAGGTAATTTTCTAAATATATCTCTTTTAAATGTAGGCTAAAAAGATGTCTGAACATATTACTCATTAATTATTTTGAAATGTAGAATCTTCTGGTTGACGACGATGATGATTTCAGTACAATCAGAGATGACATTGGAAAAGAAAAACAGAAACAACTCGCCCTGGGGAAAAAGAAAAGGTAGTGACCAGGATTTGCACTGTCATGCCGCTGATGGATGCCACACGCTTTTTCTGACTCCGGCTCTTGTTCTCTGAAACTTGCACATAAAGAAACACAGCATTGTGGGCTCTTCTCTGCTACCCACATTCTCACCTCATTAGATGGCCTCTTCCTAGAGCTTTCTGTAAAGCGTAGCCGCCTTGTAAGGAGACCTGTGCCCGTGCTCTGCGGCGGGGCTTTTCCACAATCACGGTTGTCCTTTCTCCTCATGCGCAGCCTTGCCCCATTTTCTGGGTCTTGGCTTTTTGTTCAGACACCAGCACCCTCAGGTCTCCAGCATCTAAAATTCGGAGCACTCCCCGCACACACCCCGCCCAGCTGCCTCTTCAGCCCCTGCCCGTCTGCCTGTGCTTCGCTGCCCTTCTCACTCGCCAAGGTTCCCAGGGCCCGGCCCCTCTGCCAAGGGACGCTGTGTCTTCAGCGCCACTTACCCTCTTCTCCAGGGCACTGCCTCGCCCCTGACCATCTAGCTGTCGCATGTCCCTCTTCCCTTCTTAGGCTTCCTCCCTCCAGCTGTCCTCCCAGTGCTGGACCCACCTGCTCTTTCCTCTCTCCATGCTCCACCTGAGTCCTTGCTGCCTGGAAAGCTCACTCTGCTTCCACTCGGGGTGAGCCACGCACTCTGTGCACAGCCTGGCTCTCTCCTGGCCTCTAGGCTGAGCACACCCACCAGAATCTCTACGGAACAGCCCACAGAAGCTTCCATTCCTGGAACTGGCTGGTGAGGTTCAGTTCACTGTGCTCAGCCAACTCACCACTAGGCAGCCGGCACCTGGCCCATGGTGTCAGCTCCACGAGGGACAAGATGTACCAGAGGCCTGCTGGGCATCTTTAGCTTCTCCCCATTCCCAGTCTCAGTGACTCTGGCTCTCCTAGATCAGCCTTTCCTCATGTTCTGACTGCTCTGCCTTGCTGGGTTTTATCTGTGTTTACGCAATTACTGCATAGGCCTTGAAGTGATCTGCCTGCCTGGCTCGGCCCCTGCTCACCTTCTACTCTCCCTCTCCTACTGCCCTTCAGTATCTTGGGTACCGACCTGCCAGGCGTTGTGTGCCTGCTGCTGTCAGGGTGTCTGGCCCTGGGGAAGAGAGGTCCAAGGTGAAGGTAGTGAGGCAGGTAGGGCTGGGTGTGCAGGTCCTGGTGTCCATGGCAAAGAGCCTAGAATTCAAATGCAGCTAGCAGCCTTTGGAGGACTTGAAGGGGGACACATTTAAATGACCCCTGGTGCTGTGTGGTACATGGATTATAGGGGCCAAGAGTAGAACAGGGGAGACTAGTGAGGAGACTCATGCTAATTATGTAGAGGTGATGGTGGATTACACTGGGTAGTGAGGATGGAAAGATCTAGAATGTGAGCTTTTCCTCTCTTGTTCACAGCTGTATCCCCAGGACCCAGAATCGTGCTTCTGTATGCTCAACTGACACGAGTGCAGGGAGTTTGATTCATTCACTCATTCTAGAGATAGAGTCCAAATGGGTGCCTGTGTGCGGTGTCTCAGACCATGATGCTCTGCTTCCCTTGCTCCTCCTTCTGCAGGGCTGTCCTCCAGGGCATGGACCCTGGACCCCAGGACACTCCTTCCTCTCTTCTCTTCCCATGCCCTGGGGTGATTCTGGGCAGCACTTGCCCCATGTTCTTTCCTGTCTCCCTAACTGCCCTGGGGGTGCAAGAGACACCCATTCACACACTTCACAAGGCCTGGTGCCCTCAGGGACCTGAAGACAGGAGGAGGGGCTCTGACTGCTTTGGGTTCTTCCACTTGAAGGTCATACGTATTTAAAGTCGCAGATAAAATTCCATGTCAAACATATACACATACACTAAAGTATTGTATTTTTGACCTCAGTTTCTAGCCTTAGTTGTCACCAGGGTTGTTCCTGGAGTCAGCCACCAGTTTTCCAGGCCCTGGCATCTTCATTTCTGTCTGCATTGTTTGAGATAGTGCATTTTTTAAGTTTGTGCTGCTGTCACTGAAAATCTTATCCTAAGCCCCATGAATCCCATTTGCATACTAGAACAGTTGTGTCTTCATGAGCGCCATGCTGTAACTGTTTGCTGTTTTAATTTATTTTGTCTGGTTTTCTTGAGAGTTAAGAGTCATGTGCTTCCAAATTCAAAAGCCACCAGTGAGGCTCAGTGAGAAGTCTGCTCCTCCTCCCCAGTCACCAGCCCCTCCTGTATAGACCAGCACAACTGGACCTGGGTGTCCTTTCTGAGAGCTCTGTGTATAGGGGCAGATGAGCATGCTTTTCCTTCGTTTTTGACACAGAACTTCCTTGGTGTGCCTTGCTGTTTTCACTCACCAGTGTATTCTCAGCTGCCCTGTCTCCTGTGGTGAGAGGGTGGTGTCCTGTGCACAGTAGACCATAGCTTAGGTGATGTACGTGCATCTCACAGACCTCCAGGGTGTCACCAGTCTGCGTTATCATAGTGAATAACTTCATACATGCACTGTTTTGCAGTACGGATGTGGGACACATTTCTGCAAGTGAAATTGCTGGGTTAAGGGTGTGGCTATTTGTAATTTTGGAAACATACCTGCAAATAAATAAGAAAAAGACCAACAATTTAATAAAAATATAGGCAAAAGTATGAACAGTTCACAGAAAGGGAGGTGCAAATTGCTTGCCAACATATAAAAATATGCTCAGCCAGATTCATTCATGATAAAAGAAGTGTGAATTCCAGCCACTCTGAGATATCCCCACACACCCACCAGAGATGCAAAAGTGATAAAGACACCAGCATAGCAAGGAAGCATCGCTAGTGGGTGTGGAATTGGTCCTAGCACCTTGGGACACAGGGAGGGACCTCCTACAGCAGCTCCTGTGCACCTCCCGCTCATCCAGCCATTCTGTTCCATGGAAATACGTATGCATGCCCACCAAGGCATACCACAAAGCACACGGCAGCTTTACTCACCAGGGCTACATTCCAGCTGTGGTTGAAAGCCTGCTGAGCAGAAGGCTGGCAGGTGAGCTGTGGAGGCTTCCTGAGGGGGCTGGCAGGGCGCTAAGCACGCAGGCGAGGACACACACACCAGGCTGGGCAAAGGTGGCCAGTGCAGAGTACCTGCTGACGTCGTGCTTCCTTGCTGTGCATCATAGCGAAGGCCCACCTGCGACGGGAGGCAGAGCGGTGGTTCTCTTGTGATGGGGACTAAGGGGGCAAAGGCAGCTGCCATGTCGTGTCACATAGGTGTGTACATTTGTGACAGTTCATGGAGTTGTGCATTTACCATGTGCAGGCACTCTGTGAATGTCCTACTTCCATTCAAAAGGTAAAGAAACAAGATTACTCTGCTGTGAAACAGTTTTACCTAACAGATCGGAAAAGACACAGAGCTGTGACATGCCATGTGGCCAGGGTGTGGGACCCACCATCCTTAAACATTGGACTGGTGGGAGGGTAAACAGGGTCATCTGGCGAAGGGTTGGGGGGAGGTTGGAAATATCTGGCAAAAGTGCAAACACCTGTCCCTGTGGCCTGTCCTAACAAGACCCCTAAAAATTGGAATGAATTTTGCAGTCATTGTAACCCCTCACCCTGGCGACCCACTGTACCTGTGACTGCAAGTCAGTGACAGCCTCTGTGTCTCCACAGCCGAGAAGCCCTCCGTGTGCAGAACAGCGAAGTTTTCTCCAGTGCGGAGACGCCTGCCCGGCTCCGAGGACCGGAAGCTTCTCTTTCCATCCATGTTGGGAGTTTCAGATAGCAGCAGCAGTGGCACGTCCCCATGGGCTCCACGCTCCCAATCCATCCTCCTCTCCACCTCTCTGGTTGGGTCCACAGGAGTGAGCTTTGTTGGTCTGTGTACTTCTGGCCAGTTGCCCCAAGCTTCGGGCCCCCAAATCCTCGGCTTCATTACGAGCAAAGGGCTGGTTCCTCTCAGGCAGGCCAGTGCACTTGGCTGCTCAGCTCTGTGACACACTAGCTGTGGGCGGTGGTGCAGACCTGGCTTCCATACGTGCAGGTGCCAACCAGGTACTGACCTCTTGACTGACACCTGACCCAGGTGCCTTTTCTACCTGAAAATGTGCTCCTTGTTCATTAACCCCAAGTATGGGCACAATGCTTAGATCTGCTGCGTAAGGTACACATGCTCAGTCCCTTCTTATACTGTTCAGATGGCTCTTGGTCATTTGCCTTGACACAGGTTCTGAACTGATGCTGTAATGGAAGGGGTGTTCTGTTTTCTGGACTTCATTTTGCTCACACCATTCTGGTCCTCACATACTCCGTGCCCCACCTTTGGTTTGAGTTAAACCTGTGATGCTGAAGGTGAGCTTGTCCCATGATGGGGAGACACCTGACACCTCTGACATGGAGTGGGCTCAGCTAGTGTGTCAGCAGCATCCAGTGTGGCTGGCTGGTCTGACCTGGGTGCTCTGTGATCACAACGTCTTAGCTGCCAGGGCCACTGCTGCCCACAGTGCCTCTGCCTTTCTTCCTGCCCAGAAGCCTGGCAGGCAGGAGGGCCGAGGCAAATAAGCCTGGCACAGCCTGTGGGTTGCAGGTTGTCCTGGGTGGGCCGAATTGATTTTCCCAAATAGCTTCTATTAAAACGAGAAAAAGAAAATGTAAATTAAGATTTGTTTCCTCTTAATTCAGCACAGATCACTATTCAACTTAAAGAATTTAACTGGCACCCATGACAAATAGAGCACCTGTGTCACTGAATTGATTGATTTCAGACCCTGGGACGGTTGACCCCAGACGCCAACCTCAGGGAAGGCAGCATTCCTAAGAAGGTGCCATGCATTCTTAGCCTGGTGGTCATCTGGGTTTCAGTTTTTCATCAGTCGCATGTCACTGGAGTGTCAAGATGGGCGGGAAATGACACATGGCCCTCTGCCTGCACCATTGGAGCCAGGCGCTCAGCTCCCTTTGTAGCCTTTTCCCAAGGAGCTGGCACTAAGCGGGTAGCCTACTTTTCCTTCTCTGTCAGAACCACCATTAGAGAAACCTTCATCTTCCATACATTGTCGTCGAGTATCTGTGCCGTAAGTTGTGTATTCCTTGCTGTTGACGCTCTTGGCACTGTAAGGAGTTGGACTTTGACTGGCAAGCTGCTTTCCAGTTCTCAAACACTAGACTCTGGAGATGCCCACCTGGGGTGTAAACTGCATCTCTACAGAGGGGTATGGAGGGTTTTGATGACACAAGAACTGTCCACGCCATGACTGAAGTGGGCGCCCAGCCCGTCCGTGTGTAAGTCGTTCTGTTCTGTTACTTTAACTGACATATTTCCTTAGTGTGCCCCTTCATCTCGTCTTAAGTTAATGAAATATTAATGTAATAACTGAAAAGCTTTGCTTTTGAAAAGCCAGAGGCCTCACTGAATGTCCCAAGAGCACGGTGGGTGTGCCTTGAAGTGCCGTCCAGCAGGGGGCGCCGCCTGCAGCCAGGCCGGGAAAGCCTGTGTGCTCGCTGGCCTGGCTTCCCTGTTTTTCATTTGTTTTGTTATTGTTGTTGTTTTAAATTTGGGGGTGGAGTGGGCTCCACAAGGAGAAGCCGCAAGATTTTGTTAAATAAAAAATAAACCACTTTTACAGGTGTAGCCCTTAGTCTCTCTTGGATGCCGACTGCTCACGTTCTACTTGCTTAAGAGGAACTGCCGGGGCCTTTTTCCCAAGCGAACTTTGGTTGCTGAATAAACATGGTTTATATTTAGAAATACTGTATCAGTACTGCTTTAGAAACAACAGAAGCATGTTTTGGTTTTAAATAAATTCAGACTCATGGGAAAATTGCATCGGAAGAAATTGGATGTGATCTGGTTCTTTTCCTTCTAGGGAAATGGGACGGTGGTGGTGCTGGGGTTGCAGAAAATGCATTTATTCAACTGGGACTTTTTCTAGCCAAAAGGGGAAGAGGCAAAAGGTTTTCCCTGAAAAATCCACAATTATGGCTCCTGAGATGTTGCTTTCCCTGTGGAACAGGCTTAACTGTGGGACCCTCCACCCGCCTGGACAGGGCATGAGCAGCTCCTCCTCCTCTCCCTGGTGACACCCCAGCTGAGCACGGTCACAAGAGGGCTCCGGAACAGGGTGCACGCATCCTGGGTGCTTTCATTCTGGAAAGCCACTGCCCTTCAAAGAGGAAAGTAAAGCAGTGACCTCCGTACACATGTGGAGAGGAAGAGCGTTTCCAGCCCTCTCCAGCTCTCCATTTACGCCACACACGCATGCACGCACATGCATGCTTGGCACCTTGTGTCTGTGTCCGTGTGTACGGCTGCAGAGTGTGCAGCCAGGGTTCTTCATCTGCAAGAAAGTGACCTCAAGGGCAGGTTGACTGGAGAAGCAGCGGGAATCCTGTGGCTCATGGGCCCACAAGTGAGCTCCTACCAGGCCCGGGTCAGGTGAGTGCTCAGGCCGGGAGCCCCTGCCAGGCCCCGGTGTGTCTCCACAGGCTCTTTCCCAGGCAGCCCGTGACACCCTGTTAGCCACATGCCTCTTTCCAAGAACCTGTGAAGGTCCTAGGAAAGACCACCTCTGTAAAGATGTGGACCACCTGCTGTGGGCAGCACCAAACGGCATGGTGGCGAGGAGTAGGTGAGTGCCCAAAGAGCCTCAGGTGCTGGCACTTTTCTCCCCACGCTTGGGCTTCAAAGATGGCAGCACCCCACTGTCTTGTAGCCATTCTACCAACCACCCACCCCACAGGCCGCATCTCAGAGCCTCCAGCTTCCGGCCCGGGTCTAAGAGCTCTGGGTGGGCCCAACGGATGGATGGTCCAGCAACCTACAGCTAAGGGACCGGTGTAAGCCCACCTGGAGCCAGGGTACAAAGGGGTGGGATGACAAGACAGCTCTCTTCTGGCACACAGGAGAGGCCACGGATCCAGTGGTCACTTACCATGGTGTCCTGGATCAAGCTGAAACTGATCAAGCATTCTGTTTGCTTTTCTAATGGGAGGGGGAGTTCTCAGAGGACCACCTTAACAATATAGACCATGGCCCTTCCCCCACATAGCATCCTGCGGTCACACAACACTTGGACTGTCCCCTTGCCTTTAGATTGCCATCTAGCCTCTCCCCACTGCCAGATGCCATCTCTTGAAGAAGCCTCTTCCTGGCTGTTTCCTGAGGCAACAGTCAAGCCCTGTGTGAGACGGCCACATGGGCACAGACATGGAGGCTGGGAGAGCCCACGCCAGCCTCACCCCTTGGCCTGCTCCTGCCCCATCATCGAGGTGCCATTAGCAAGCCACATGTTCTGGCTTCTATGCCAGAGAGCTCGCCTGTGACTTGGGCCCCAGTTCTTCATGGGAAGGACTGTGTGAGGCCTGGGACACAGGAGAGCACAGTATTTGGAGAGGTATGACCTCCAGTGCCCACCTACCCTTGACTCTCATCACAGCCACAGTTTGCTGGCTGTGTGTCACAGGGCAAACTGTGTAGCGCCTCTGAGCCTGAAGCGTGTAGCGCCTCTGAGCCTGAAGCGCCTCTAATGTAAAATTTAGATGTCTGCCTTAGGGGATTAGAGGAATTAATCTGTGTAAGGCACTAAAGCCAGTACCTGGCACAAAATATGTGTCAGTCATCAATATTGTGATCATTACGGCCCATATCCTTGGCACTGACTGGTTTAGTCATGGGTGGGTGATGCAGTTCTAGCCAAAAGAAATTAGGGGAGATCAGAGGAAGTCAGGGCTCCCTTTATCTTAAAAAGAGACAACAAAAGTGGCAGCATCTGCTCCCACATACCTTACACTGGATGTGATCATGTCTGCATGTGACTGTCTGGAGCTGCTGCAGCCATCTTGCAATCATGATGAGGCTTGAGGTCCTGAATGGCCACAAGAGCGTGTGCACGCCAGGGAAATAAACGGGGTGGTTAGCATGGATGGAGGGATGAAGAGCTGCTAGGGTGGCAGCCAACACCTCCAGAACCCATGCAGCCCTTTTGGACCCTCCCAGCCTGATTTTGTCTCCCATAAACCCAGTCTCCAGCCCTTACTCCGGGAAACTGGGGGAAGGCAAAGTGACCTTGATCTCAGAGCAGCAGAGCCCTTGGAATAAAGGTACTAAGATGAAACAGAAGAGTTTCAGGTGTGTGGTTGTACAGACAGGATCCAAGAAGGCTAGAATATTAGCTAAAACGGCCAGCCCTGCTCCTCCTGGGCAGAGGCTGTATGTGACCAGGCAGCCTTTGAGCCTGAGCACCTCACACTACCCGGTGGCCCACCTCCCTGCTGAATTTTTAATCCAACAGATCACAGAACCCACACCCTGAAAAATACAATAGCATTCTGCTTTGCTTTCCAGCCACCAACAATTCAACCTATTTTTAGGGCAGCTGAAAAACAATCCGGATTGGAAGGATTTTTGGCAACCATATTTTATGTCAAAGCACAAGGAGTGACGACGAGGACTCTGATGATGGAAGATCAAAAACAGGCGTGTTTTATTTATACACAGAACAACTTATTTACAACACCCAGGTATGGACTATGTACATAACATACAAGAGGCATTTGCTTCCACGGTGGTCACTGTATAAATTAAGGTTATAAATATGAGGGGTAAGCCCCACCTGAGGGCACAAAACCTTTCTTCAAGACGCCCAGGGATACTTCTTTTCTCGCTCCACACACAGGCTGGGAGGCCCACCCAGCAACTTGGGGCCGGCAGAGAAGCAGCCCCACGGGCAGCAACGACGACACCGCAACCTAGCACCACCGGCCCAGCACCGACGGGCAGTTTCCTAAACATTCATGCTCTCATCCCTTTCCACATCTAGCTTGTCAGAATTAGAAAAATGGTTTTAACGTAAACAATGTTGTCTTAGTCACTGAAAACATACTAATTTTAAACAACACTCCTGACCAAAGCCCAATGTTTCCCAAGTATGCCACTAAGTACCTGGGGTGGCCTGATGTCCCCGAAGCCACCATCAGCTTCTCCTCCTCCTCCTCATGTTCCCTCCTCACCCGAGTTCCAGCTTCTTCTGGAAACCTCAGGGCCCCGGCTGTCCACACCACCAGGACAGCAGTGCTGGGACTGAGGGTCGGGTTCCTGTTATTCCTGGGAGCCTTTCCACCTGGGAAATCAAGTGACTTCTGTGGCTGGCTTATTTCTCCTCCACCTCCCTCCATCTAAAATGTTCTATGGGAAACTGAGTCACAGGTGGGAAAGGTGACGCACAACCGCTTTCCACTCGCCATGACTTCCAACGAGGCAGCTCAAGTCCATGACAGGGCGTGAGATTCTTTCTCCCCAAAATCCTAATGTGAACACATCACACGCAGGGTCAGGCGGCTGTGCTGGGCACAGCTCCCCACACTCCACGGACTCGGCCCACGGCCAGCCCCTAAAAGGACCACCAGAGGGCCAGGGCACACAGAGGGACTCACTGGGTGCACTGGGAAAAGGGACAGAAAAGGGTCAAACACTGTTCAGCTGTCAACCACCCAGGGCTGGTGCCGCTGCAGACCCCGGCCCTGCATCCATGCCCAGCTCTGTGGTGCTACCCAGCCCCTCACAGGTCAGAGGTGATGACACAAGAGGGGCTGGGATGGTGCCGGCAGACGCTCCTAACACTGTCCTTGTCTCCAGGCTGTGGAGCCACATGCCAGGGCCTCCTCACACCAAGACCTGGGCTACAGAAACCCTTTTCCAGGACACGCTACAAGCCCCTGCGATGACCATCTCTGAAAGGTGAAAAGAGGGCAAAGTCAGTGCCCGTGAGGACCAGAGGTATCATCCACCTGGGACTGTTTCCACAGGGCACAGTCCTCTCCCCGGGGGGAGCACCCCACTGCGGGCACCATCCGCTGGCTCAGAGCCGGCTCTGTCCAGGACTGGAGCTCACACGGGGACACAGGCAGGACAGGAGCAGTGTGGACCATCGAATCAGCAGGAGACAAGATGTCATTGCAGGGACAGAGGCTCTCAGGGCAGCCTGTGGCCTCTGGGCTGCCCGATAGGAAGAAGGGCCCAGGCCAGGCCTGCCTACCAGGCCACACTGCCCGGGAACCACAGAATGGGCTTCCTTTCTAGGGACGCGCTTCCACACAACAGTCCTCAGTCCGCAAGAGATAGGTGGCAACCTCTCTTGGCCCAAGCTGGACTTGAGGCCTACGGTGTCCAGCGGGGACAGAAGGGAGCGAGTCTCCAACCCACAGCTCAGAGGCAGCAGCAGAAGGACCCAAGGGGCCTGAGACACAGGGAGGGGAGGTTCTCAGCTTGGGAACATGACCCCCGGACTTGGCTTAAGCACAAGGGATTTCTTTCTTTTTTCACATCAAATTGAACACGACTGGAAATACGTCCATGCCACTTTCAAACCAGGAAAGAGCAGGACCTCTGGTTTTTTTTGTTTTTTAAAGGCTTATTTAATAACAGGACAACAGCAGCGGGCTGCCTTGCAGGACTGCCGTGAAGGGCCATGGGCGCCGGGCCCAGAGAAGGTTCCGTTGTGGGCCCGCAGCAGGCTGGGCCCCAGACCATGATTCTGAGAGCCAGGAGCCAGGAGGTGGCGCCACATGGCGTGGCCAAAGGACACACGGACAGGAACCCCCAGGATGAGCCTAGCACGTGGCCAGGCCCACGGTTTCTACAGTGGTACCCAGTGCCCCAGAGGCCAGACTGCCAGTGCCCCCATGGTCCACAATGCAGCCAGCGTGAGCTGAGAGTGTGTGTGACGTGTTTGCCCCCAGTGGCTCCGAGCCAGAGACGGTGTTGTTTCTAAGGTAGCTGTGTTGGTATGTTCGAGACCCCAGAGCTGTGATGAACGGGAGTCAGAGGCCTCCTGTAGCTGACAGAGGGAGTAGCACCATGAGAAAGGGACGGGCAGTGGCAGCGTCCCTGGGCCTCAGTCGTGGGAGGCACGGAGGACGCAGGCCGAGAAGGCGGAGGCTAGGCCTCGGCGGCAGGTGTGCTGCGGCTCAGCTCCTTGATGCCACACAGGATCCTCTTCATGTGGCCCACTTTGGTCACGCCCAGGTCCTGCAACAGAGAGGATGGTCATCATGGAGGTGGGGAGAGCGCCTGGACCAGAGGGTTCCACAGGCAGGCCTGTGCCAACGGCCCTTCCCACTCCACTCCTGAATACAAACAGGTGAGAAGGACGACATGACACGAGATGGAAATGGCGTAAAGACGACAACATGCAGATCCAGACATCATCCCCGCATTCCTCGAGGTCCCTGCCGTCGCCAAGGGCAAGTCCCATGAGACAGAGACACAACCCAGGCCTGAGAGCAAGTGGATGGCAGGTGACCTTGGGGAGCCACTGTCCAGGACACCCACAGCGGCCGTTGGCCCCATTGGGACTCAGCCAGGAACTCCGTGCCCAGAAGGCTGCCTCGCAAGGCCAACCCAGGCGAAGGCATGGCTCTGTGGGCTGTGGCGTGGTGCCTGGTGCAGCCCTCGCCCTACATGGCCTAAGCTCCCCCATCTGCCGCTCCCCGCAGGATGAAGGTGTGATGCCTGCCCAGGAGCAGGTGGGCACAGTCACATGACTGTGCTGCAGGAACCACCCAGCTCTTGCTCCTCACACAAGAAAGAATCTGGAGGAGGCCTTGGCTAAAGCCAAAACTCTCTGGTGTGAGGCTAGCAGGACAGCGGCTGTGTCCCCAAATGGTAAGATAGTCCCTGTCTAATCAGGCTAAGAAATCCAGGTTCCCCTGTCACGTCGGCCCCTGGCTTCATTTGGCTGTGGCAAGTGGAGCCATTACCATCAAGGGCGAGGGCTACACCCACCACCCCAAGGTGCACACAAAGGCCTGAGAAGAACCGTGGAAAGAGCCATGATGCCGGGACAAGGCCAGGTCAGGGGAGAGGACAGAGCTGAATGGAGCCGCGTGGAAGCCCAAGTGCAGGTTCTGGGAGACGCCTGTGGAAGTACCTTGAGGTCCCTCCGCTCCAGGTGCAGGAGCTCAGAGCCCCGGATGTCGTGCCGTGTGAAGATGTCCTTATACTCACAGAGACTGAGGTGCTCCAGCCAGGCAGCAACCTCCTCTGTCCCCCAGAGGTGAACTGTCGGAGATGGAAAAGCACGAGTGCAGTGAGTGCCCCAAGCCCAGCGCGAGGCAGGCAGCGGCTAGCACCCTGCACCCAAGATATCCCAGCAACCAGCGTTTTAGACATCCCACCAGCCAGCACCTGAGATCTCCCAGCATCAGCACCCAAGAAGCATCTGGCAACAGTGCCCACCATGCAGCCACAGGCACCCCCACCGGCAGTGCAGAAAGAGGCAGGGAGCCACCCATGAGGGCGAGAGCTGCAGCAGAGCTGGCATCTGCTCCTGCCAGGTGGGCCACCAGCCTTCTAGACATTCCCCCGTGTCCCAGGAGGGGTTAAACACCATCTATGAGGAAATCATCAAGACTGTGTCCAAAGCCAGCTTTTCCTCCAGCTTCCAGAGGGGTTAAATTTCACTTCCAGAGCACAGCAGGAAGGGAGGCAGGTAGAGATTTTGATTTCACATTGTCAGAGCCACCATCGTTAACAGAAACCCAATTTCTGGACAAACAGGCAGAGAAGAAA
>CAUYQG010144813.1:0-17495 GCA_963574415.1 Tarsius wallacei | reverse complement strand
CAGAGGCTTGCCCGCCACAATTCAAACAGAGAAAAGCCCGCTAGAATTTGAAAGGGGCTTATCACACAACACTCACACACTGCCAGCGGGGGTTACAGAAGCAGAAAAAGCTGGTTAACTTATCTAATATAGCCACTTGGGGCTTCCAAGTAGGGCGTTCTTTCCAGGGTTTCCAAGAATTACTAAGTTTTAGGGGAGAGGTCACCGCACACAGTTTCAGCATACTTAATATATGAGATTATAGTTTCGTTACATTTCACATAATTCATCACACTTAATATATAAGGCTTCACACAGGTTCCACACAATTCATCACCTCTTACACCAAAAGTGGGATTTTTTTCTATAAAAAGTAAAATATGTAGCTTTGGAGACTGGAAGGATGGAAGTTCATGTAATGCAGCTGTGAAACATTTGGTAAAACTTTCAGTGACCATGAGAACCCTGATGACCTTACGACTTCAGACAAGAAAGAGATGAGATCAGAAAGCATTGGCCAATTTTTAGAAAATCCAAAAGCTCGAGGCCTAGTACCTTTTGAAGAACTATTCTTTCTTGAACACAGAGAAAGATAAAACTAAAAAGTGGCTAAGGTGAATTAAAACCTAGCCTCTTGAGAAGGGCCAAATCAAGATTGCAGACATCACACCTTTTGTTAAACCCTCTGAATCTGTGTCTTCCGATGAGGATAGCATGTGTGTAAACACCTTATATAAGCCCCTCTCCTTGAGCATGAGCAGAAACTGTGAATACGGTGGGATACGGCTCCCTTGGCTATCTTAAGGTACAAGGCAAAAAAGATTTTTGAGAATTAAGGCCCCAGTCAGGGGATTTTAAGTTTCATCAAAAAAAGGAGCTCTTCCGGGGTGGTCTTGATAACCAGGTGAGCCCTTAAAAGAGGTTTGAAAGATTCAAGGAATGAGAAATGTGTGGCTGGTTTTGGAGAAGTAAGCTGTCATGGGTGAACCTGAAGACAGCCTTTAGGAGTTGAAAGTCATCCCTGGAGAGCAATCAGCAAGAAAACAGATACCTCAGTCCAAAACTGTATGGAACTGGATTCTTCCAACAACACTGAGAGTGTGAAAGAGGCCCTTGAACTTCAGAAAAGCACATAACTCAGCTGACACTTTGATTTCATCCCTGTGGAACCCTGAGCAGGGAACCCTGCCATACTATGCCCAGACTTCTGACCAACAGAAATATGAGATGATTAACGCATGTTGTTTTAAGCCAATAAGGTAGTGGTAACTTGTTAGGCAGCAAGAGGAAACTAACACAACATCTGATACATCTTTTCAGTTGGACCAAATGGCTCAGGGAGAAGATACAAGGCTGTTACTCCCTTGGAGAACTGATAAACTCAAGATATTCACAGTTAAATTTTGAAAGAAATTCGTGTCTCAGAAAGAATTGTGGGTGTAGCTACCAGCATATGCTGTTGACTGAAAGATGCCAACTAAGTTTTTTGAGAGAGTTTGATGTCGTAGAATCCGTACTCTAAGCAAAAAAAAAAAAAGAAAAAAGATTGTGGCACTTCAAGACTTATGGATCCTCAACCTCCTATAGGAAGAAGCAAATGAGAGTGTTATTCAGCTCCCAGAGAGGGCACATTCTCCAGAGCCCTCTTCAGCTGCACCTAGGAGAGACCATGGAAAAAGAAGGACTTTACCCTAGAGGCTGAAGAGAAACAATAGACAAAGAATGTTCGATCCCCATGTAGAACTCTTGTAATGTCTGCCATTAGGATTACAGAATTGCTATAGGCCAATGACGACTGTGTGCCTCCCATTTTTTTCCCCTTTCCGAAAAGGAGTATTTATTAAGATTAGCCTATGCCTGTTTTGACACTCCATTTTGGATAGAAGGAAATAGTCAACCTGAATTTTAGCTCATTGGCATAGAGATGATGTTGGTATTTCTTTTTTTTGTTTTGAGTTGGCGTCTCACTCTGTCGCCCAGACTGGTCGAGGTCGAGGCTCCCGGCCACCGCAGCCTCGACCTGCTGGGCTCTGGCGATCCTTCCGCCTCAGCCTTTCGAGTAGCTGGAACTACAGGCACGCGCTACCACGCCCGGCTGATTTTTTGATTTATTGTAGAGATGAGGTCTCGCCTGCCCAGGCAGGTCTCGAACCCACGGGCTCAGGCAATCCACTCACCTCAGCCTCCCAAGGCGCGGGATTACAGGCTGAGCCACCAAGCCCGGCTGATGTTGGTATTTCATCCCTATATCCTTACCTTCAGTCTTCAATGGATACTTACCAACTTCTACCCACATCAACTGAACTTCTTTGCCTGAGGGTTCTCTCTGCCAACATAAAAATCCAGAAGTGCTGAGGAACTGACCCACCTTCAAACTATGACTGATGGGAATCAGTGTTTAAGTACCCAAGGTTCCTCGTCCCTCAAGTGAGGTGTGTTGTCTGTCTTCACTGGCTCCCATTATTTCCTCAGTGGGATTTAGCTCTAACTGTTTATGCCTTTTACTGGTTATCTTCTGTTCCTTGTCTCACTTTGCCAATTCTCTCACACTATCTCCTTCACTTCCCAGATAAATCATTTGCACATAGGTCCCTATCTCAAGATCTCTTTCTAGGGAAATTCAACTAAGACAGTTGTTCTCTGGACCTGGGTGTTCCATATCTGGTAGAGACCATGCAGAAATCATCATACATCCTGTAAAGCTCATGGACTTTGGTCCTGAAGCAAGGGTGAAGGGTTATGAGATATATCTCTTATAGAGAAAGAGACGTTGAGTGTTTCTGCTTGTGGGAGAGTAAAGAAACTCAATGTCTTATGACTAGAAGAACAAATTTTCCCTCTTTGTGCTTTCTTCTCTATGAGAGGATAGTACATCCCTACTATATTGAATTTAGGAGTAAACCATATGACTTCTTTGCTCATGACAGCAGGCAAGAAGTGATGATTCATTTCCTGGGAAAAGCTTTAAGAGTCAGCACGTGATTTACCATATTTCTTTTCCTTCTGTTGCAGGTCTGAGCAATTTTCCAGAAAGAGGTTTTTCTATTGGCTGGCCTCAACATGAAGACTTCAAAGTAGAACCGGGCTGCCTCAGGATAGATAGTAATAAACCTCTGGTATTATAAGACACAGGAATTTTAGAATTGTTTGTTACTGTGACCTAACCTAGCCTGTCTTGACTGACACCACGTTCCCAAACAAGAATTTTGGGAAAACAAATGCATAGATACCTAGAGAAAGAGCAGAACTGAGGCAATGAGGAGACTGCAAAGAGGAGACTTTGGCGCCTGTGATTTGAGGAAAAAAAAAAAAAACAATCAGTGTGACTATTTAGAGGCGCAGTAATCATAAGAACAAGAGGGCAAAGCAAAATTATGCAAAGGCCATCACTCAAGGAATTCAGGAGGATTTTTTTTTCTCCCCACAGATGGAGTTGTAAATAGCCAGAATATATTATCGCAGGCAATCAGAAAACTGCTGTCAGAAATTTTAAATGGAACTTTGGCAAGTGAAGTGTTAGAAAAAGAAAATTTGCCATGCAAAGTTCCCAGTGATCTCTTCTATGTTTTTAGGGGTCCAGGATGAGGAAATCTGTATCAGGTATGAGTTATGAGTAATTCAAATAGAAAAAAATGATTCATTATGGTGGTATTGGATAGCTCTTGCACCTCAGAGAAACTGGAGATCTAGGTTCAGATGCTATGCAGCCAAAGACAATGCCTCTAAGCCACTGAACATTAATGGCCCAGTAAAGACACCAATTCATAGCCACCACAAATGGAAACAAACCCAGCAGTTTACATTGCCAATATTATGGGTGATGCAGTAGTTTGGATGTTTGTCTCCTCCAAAACTCATGTTGAAATTTCATCCCCAGTGTTAGAGTGTTAAGAGGTAGGTCTTTAAGAGGTGATTGGGTCAATAGGGTTCTGCCCTCATGAGTGGATTAATCCATTTATGGATTAATGAGTTACCGTGTAATTAGTGGCTTTAAAAGAGGGGAAAGAGAAACTTGGGAAGCTTGCTCATCTCCCTCGCCGTGCGATACCCTTCGCCATCTCAGGAGTCTTCAAAGAGTGCCCACCAGCAAGAAGGCCCTCACCAGGTGCAGCCCCTTGGCTTTGGACTTCCCAGCTTCCATAACTGTAAGACAAATAAATTCCTTTTCTTTATAAATTACCCAGTTTGGGGTATTGTGTTATAAGAAGTAAAAAATGGGCTAAGACAGGTGATGACACTAAAACTGGAACTTGGATCACCCTGGTGCCATTTCCACTACCCATCATCACCACAAAAGATTTGGCATGGTCTGTGTTTTTGGTATCGTTAGCTTGTCACTCAAAGTCTGAGAGGGGAACACCTGAAGGACAAGGAAACCTAGAAAAAGATCTAGCATTTTCATTTTTTATAGTGGAAAGTGGATTTTGTCTCAAAGATAGGGGAGTCTTCACTCAGAGGAAGGAGGTTCAGATACTGGGTGAACAAGAATGCCAAGCATCTCCTCTAAGACTACATTGCCCATGGGTGACAATGAGGTGCAGTAAAAAGAATACAGAACTGGGTTAAATTCCTGCTCTTCCCCTCCTAGTTGTGGGAACTTTCTCATCTCTGTGCCTCAGTTTTTCATCCGCAAAATGGGTAATCACTGTCATTGTAATTGCCATCCCTATCTGTCTGTCTATCTATCTACATATATTTTTTCTCATCTATTTATCTATTTGTAACAGACCCATCCAAGAGCATTGCTGGGTTTTGTCTGCAAAAGTCACAGACCGTGGTCATGGTATAACAATGAACCACAAACATGTTTGGAGTTGTCCACCATGCTTCTGAAGTGTTTGAAATAATTGTCAACCCTTAAAATATTATAAAAGACCTAGATTGATGTTTGTTTTCTAAGTTGAGATCAATTATTCTGATTTTTCCTTTTTCTTATGCCTAAAAATGGTACCAGCTTTCACCGTGGACTCCTCAGACAGGTTCCCTGGAACCATCTCCCTACTTCCCCTATCTGCCACTGTAACTCGTATCAATGACATAGATGGAAGAACCTGGGCCCAAATCAGGGCAACTCAAGTTTCATTCCAGCTCTTCCACTCTCTGGATGTATGACTTTGGGGAAGTGACTCAACTTTTCACATTTCAGTTTCCTCTTCTTTCAGAATGACAGCAAATACCCTTTGTAACAGTCACTAGAACCCTTTATTCTTAAGCCCTCAGTTGTCTCTCAGTTGTCTTCCTGGTTTCACCTCTTCACGCTTTATGTTTTAGCAACACTGATCTCTCTCTCTCTCTCTCTCTCTCTCTCTCTCTCTCTCCCCTCCCCTAACCCTTTACATATGCTGTCCCTGCCTTCTGGATTGTCCTTTTCCTTCTATACTCAGGTTTTTCAAGGCATCTCTTCCACAAAGCTCTCCACGATTCCTCTAGGCTAAATTGGTATCTCTTGAAACACTCGGGGCTCTCCAACTTTTTGCAACACTCTACCATTATTTCACAGTTTTCTTTCTGGGTCTCCACTAAGCCGAGTGTCTTTGATGGTGGGGTCTTTTGGCAAGATCATAGAGAAAATAAATAAACCTGAGTGACTTGGCAGAATCTCAAAATCACAATAGTAAGTGAAAAGTTATGTTACAGAAGAATACATGCAGAGTGATAATAGTTATATTTAAGTTTTTGGCCGGGCTCAATGGCTCAGTCTGTAATTCCAGCACTTTGAGAGGCCGAGGTGTGTGGGTTGCCTGAGCCCACGGGTTCGAGACAAGCCAAGGCAATTTGGCGAGACCTCATCTCTACAATAAATTAAAAAATTAGCTGGACGTGGTAGTGCACACCTGTAGTTCCGGCTACTTGGGAGGCTGAGGAGGGAGGACCGCCAGCACCCAGCAGGTCAACACTGGGGTAGCCGTGAGTGTGCCACTGCACT
The DNA here is from genome assembly GCA_963574415.1 of Tarsius wallacei. Classification (NCBI taxonomy): domain Eukaryota; kingdom Metazoa; phylum Chordata; class Mammalia; order Primates; family Tarsiidae; genus Tarsius; species Tarsius wallacei. The sequence goes on along the minus strand of CAUYQG010144813.1, from coordinate 11,590 downwards.
CCAGCCTGGGTGACAGAGTGAGACACCAACTCAAAAAAAAAAGTTTTAAGCATGTGTGAATGTTGTCTATGTTTTAGAAACACACTCATATGTGATAGAAGTACATAGATATGCATCGGAAAAATAAACACAAAATTTACATTAATGGTTTCCTAGGAAAGAGAGATGCGACATACAATGAGTAGGAATGGAAGAAGACATTATTTATTTATAATATTGTATTTATAATATTGTCTTTATGTCAAATGTTGTATTTCTTTTTTTGTGTGTGTGAGTTGGAGTCTCTCTCTGTCGCCCAAGCTGGAGTGCAGTGGCATGCTCACAACCACCACAGCCTCGACCTGCTGGGATTAGGTGATCCCTCTGCCTCAGTCTTCCAAGTAGCTGGAACTACTGGCACACACTACCACACCCAGCTAGTTTTTTGATTTCTTGTAGAGACTAGGTCTCATCATGATGCCCAGGCTTGTTTTGAACTTCTGAGCTCAGGCAATCCTCTCGTCTCCATCTCTCAAAATGCTGGGATTACAGGCTTGAGTCACCACATCTAGCTTAATATTGTATTTCTTAAAGCAGAATGGTGTTTTATTATTTATACTTTTGTGTGTATGTTAGCTATTTTAAGATAACTTTTAAAAGAAAAGTAAAGAGCATGGGATTTGGAGTTAGAAAGACCTTGTCTCTGTTACTGTCAGTGAGATCCCAGACAAGTTACCTTTCAAGCCTCAGTTTCCTCATCCATAAAATGGGAATAAAGAACTATTTTGTGAAAATGATAAGAGGAGAATGTCCAGTGCAAAACCAGGCATGAATCATGTACTCAAAAAATGTGTATTGAATAAATTCACAAATATTGTAAGAACTACAAAAGATGCTTTAAAATGCTTCTGGGGAGTACTGTAACTGTCTCGTTAGTAAACATTTGAGTGTTCAGAGCAGAACAGAAACGTCAAGATCCTGAAATGTTCTCTTCCCCTCCAGTGATCATTCTAAAGATGTAAATACCCATCATGAAAGTCAAACATGAGCCCCTCAGAAGAAGGATCATAGTCCAAGGAAGGAGAACTTCGTACAGGAAGCACGGCCTCCCTGGAGTCGCCTCCTGCTGCCAATCTCCTCCCCTCCACCCATGACCAAGAAACATCTTCAGAAACTCACAGAGCTGTATGCAGCCAACCTTCGCCTTCTCCATGTGCAGGGACTGAGACCATCGGAGCCCACCTTCCGTTCCTTCCTCACTAGCTGTCTGTTTCAGCACCGAAGACAGCTCCCACGCGCATGAGCCAACACTGCTGGCGGCTCCCAAGCGCTTTTGAGGAGGTTTGGCAGGAAAGCAAGTGAGATCGCCAGAACTACACTCAGCAACTCTCTAATACTGTCTTTCAGTGACACACTGGTAGCTGGTGGCCACTTCTCAACAGTCAGTTTTTTCCCCCTGGAAAAACCATGAAACTTCGAATCCCAACCCTATTGAAGAGTCGGTTTTAAAAGTTTCTCAAACCGAATTATGTTATAATAATTATGTTATAACATAAGGTATATATTTATATTTGTATACTTTTTTCAAGTGAAATACAAGAAACAGCCTAAGATAGAGGATGACAGAGGATAAGAGTTACAGCAGTGATTTAGGGTTGGTTGGCCAAGGAAAGGCTCTCTGAGGAGCTCACATTGAATCTGGATTAAAAGGAGCCAGTCACTCAAAGAGCAGAGGCACAGTCACGAAGAGAAACTATGCAAAAAATACCTGGAGGCAAGGTATTTCCACAAGAGAGAACATATAGTGCAAAAGCTCTGAAGCCAGAAACAAGCTGCCTTGTTTAAGGAACAGAACAAAAGCAGTGTGTCCTCAGGGCTCTCACAAGAGGAAGAGATTTCATGAGGAGGTCAGAAAGGGTGACTAGAGCAGAACAAGCGAGGCCTCCAATGCCATCATTCTGGGCATGGTGGCTCATGCCTGTTGTCCCAGCACTTTGGGAGGTCGAGGCAAGATGGTTGCCTGAGCCCAAGAGTTTGGGACCAGCCTGGGCAACTTAGCAAGACCTCATCTCTACAGTAAATCAAAAAATTTAGTGGGACATGGTGGCATGTATCTGTTGTTCCAGCTACTTGAAAGGCCAAGGCAGAAGGATCGCCTGAGCCCAGCGGTTCAAGGCTGTGGTAGCCATGATCAGGTCACTGCATTCCAGCCTAGGTGACAGAGTAGAAACTCTGATTCAAAAATAAATAATACATTGTAAAAAGAATATGGGCCGGATTCGGTGGCTCAGCCTGTAATCCCAGCACTTTGGGAGGCCGAGGTGAGTGGATTGCCTGAGCCCACGGGTTCAAGACCCACCCGGGCAACTTGACGAGACCTCGTCTCTACAATAAATCAAAAATTAGCCGGGCGTGGTAGCACGCACCTGTAGTTCCAGCTACTAGGAAGGCTGAGGCAGAAGGATCGCCGGAGCCCAGCAGGTCAAGGCTGTGATGGCCGTGAGCGTGACACTGCACTTCAGTCTGGACGACAGAATGAGACTCCAACTCAGAAAAAAAAAAAAAGAATATGGATTTTTTTCAACCAGTGATGAGACATGGTTGAATCGGCATAGCAGAAAAGAAGTAGAATTAGATTTACGCTTTAAAAAGACTACGTTTGCTGTTGTTGGGTGAAAAGTCTGAACGCAGGCAAGCAGCAAAAACAGTTAAAGTGGCAGGTGAAGTTGTCTAAGCAAGAAGTGAGCCTCATGTGGGCAGAGAAGGGGCTGAGGTGGACAGAGGTGTGAGGATTCAGGGAGTGTTTTGGAGGCTGGACAAATAGATCTTGCTGATATGTTGAATGTGGAGGGTGAAAGAAAAGGAAGAAACGAAAGATGCGTCTGAGGCTCCTCATGTGATCAAGTGAGCGGGTGGCGATGTCTTTAATTGACTTGGATACAACTGAGGAAGGGAGAGCAAACTGGTGAGGAACAGAGGTTCCGTCCTGATCGTGTTCAGCCTGAGAGATGAGAAGCCGAGAAACAAAGGTGTTAACTAGCTGGTGGAAACTGGGAACACGGCTCAGTTTGGACATGCACTCCGGCATCATGAATATATTGATTGGATTTAGCCTATTGGTTCTTATTGGGGAGAGGGCATTTTGTCCCTCAGACGACATTCGCCAATGTCTGGAGATGTTTTTGGTTATCACAGCTGGGAGGAAAAAGGATGAACTAGCATCTTTCGGGAAGAGGACAAGAATGCTGCTCAACACCCTGCAACGCACAGAGCAAAGGTTGATCGCACCAGAGATGGCAATGGGGCCGAGGTTGAGAAACCATGCTTGAGAGCCCGGAAGGGTGCACCGTATTCCCCAAGAAGAGGGTGTTCATAGACAAAAGAGGACACCTCAGAACTGCTCAGAAGTCCCCATTGGCTACCTCCATCCTTTGCTCCAATTGTAACCTTTGCTTCTTCATCACCTGACCTCAGAAAAAGCACCCGAGCTTTGAAGTCAGACACATTTGAGTTTAGCTCTCAGCTCTACCACTCATTGTGTGACCTGGGCGAGTAACTTAACCTCTCTGAGTTTCAGAAAATAATAAAATCGCCTCCTGGGCTCGTGATGAGGGAAATGAGATGATGATTATAATGTGTCAGGACATTGGCTACAATCCATAGATACTCAACAGATGATTACTATTTCCATGTATGACCTGGTTATATATATTTTTGTTTTTCTCAGGCCTCTGTGCCCCTTTATAACCATTCTTTCACCCCAGACTCCCATCTCTGAGCCCCTCAGTCTCTGTGAAGACCCTTCTTGTGGTACATGTCACACTGAAAGGATCCGACAACCCCTGAGCCAGTCCACCTCTGCCAGACCATAAGTACAAAGCAGATTCTACTCACGTTTATGAGCCTCTGGAATTTTCCCAGACAGCAAGTCATACCCTTGACATCCACTCAATCCTTTAACTCACCCATCAGTCTGGGGAAACATGCTCTGGTATGCCTGGTTTGCAAGGGCAGTCAGCAGGATTCAGTTAGGTGATGCCCAAAATGCCCCCAAACATATCCCTTCCCACTAAGGCAAATCAAGACATCTCTCCACTCCATGCAGCCTTTTTAAAATTGCTTGATTCCAACCCTGGAAGCCCAAACAAATGTGCCACCTCCCACCCCCAGCTGACTTCACTTTGTGAATCTGGAGTTTCCCAGGGCGAAGGCAGGCCAGTTCTGGGTTCTCCCTGCTCGGCCTTCCACTGGTCAAGCCTCAGGCAGTTTCTGTGGAAAGCCAGGCCTCCATCTTGCTGAGACAGCTTCAGCCTCTGGGCCCAGCAGACCTGAGCGATATCACTCAGAACTGAGCCCATGATATCAACAAAAACTCCTCCCCAGGGGCCTGAGGAAGAAAAAAAGACTTTCAAGGGCACTGGCCACTTAACAAGAAAGGGAGGGCACTGGAGAGTTTATCATTTGGGTCTATCATGAAAAATCTCAAAGGAGCCATTGAAGGACCCATATTTTGGAAAAGATTTTTGTGGGTAGATGATAAATGACCTCTATTTGCTAGCTTTTCTGAGTCTCTGTTTACTCCTCAAATGTATGGAAATAATCACACCCTTGAAGGAATAGCTGTGAGCTTCAAGAGTGAACATAAATTAAAAGCATATCTTGTGATATACAACACAAAAAATAGAAGTTGGCAAATAATAGCCATTTTATTTCCATTTCACTTTATTAAATACTACATATTTATTGAAGAAAAATAGACAATGTAGATAAATCAATAAAGATAAGAAAAGCTAACCACAAGCCCATCCATCCTGAGATAATCACCACTAACCTTTGCAAAAGGACCTTTCAACCAGACACATGTGTGTATGCATTTATATTCACAAGCATGAGATCGCATTATTATCAGAGGCTGTCACCGTAGAAGTAGGAAGCCTACATGCCCCAGAGGGCCCATCAGCCTCACACCAGGCCCACACCTGTGTCCATGAGCTTAACTTTGCCCTCTGCCCTGATGTGAGTTGGCATTAAATGAAACGGTATCAGTATCCTTCAGACAAAGACAAAACTCCCTGCAGGTGAACTGGCCTGCACTGTGAGGTTCTGTCCACAGGAGCTGCAGAAAGAAAGGCTCTTGTGAGCTAGCTTAGCTTGTGACACTAAGTTCCTTTGAAAGCCAGTAATCATGCAGTGCAAGTTCATGTCAGCTTGGTGAGCCTGGAGATAGACAGAGGAGCTTTGGTATTCCCTTAGGAATGAACTTCTCACAGCAGGCATCACTAACCGCCCCCGGTGGAGCAGAAAGGAAGTCCACGTCAACCAACACTAGGCAGGAGGCACTTCTGTGGTATTTACTCATTGATTCCTCCCATATTTATGAGGTTGGTACTACTCCTGTCCACACTTGAGAGATGGGAAACTGAGGCACAGAGAGTAAAGGAAATCCTGAGATCTGTTTCCTCCAAGAACTACCCATGGGGCCTGGGGCTGCCTATCTGAGCTCCTGTTGGTCTGTTTCTCAGAGGGAACGGCAATGTGTTTACAGTTCTCAGCACAGACAGGGAGGTCCAAATATATTCAATTTTTTTTTTCCAAAAAAAGACTTTGCCAAATTTTTAACTCTGCTCCATCCTCCCCAGCCCCCAGGACTAGAAACACAATAGAATCCCTTTAATTAAGCCTGTAGTTAGCTCTTCCATGGCCACAGGTGTGTATCCATCTCTTGGAGCCTTATTAGATTCATGGCGCCAGGGCTGGGGCCATGCCAAGTGCTGCCCAGTGCCGCAGGCCACAATTCCCAAGGCCTTGTAGTAAACCATTTCCTGTTCAATTTTCACCTGTCCATGAAAGCTGTCAAGGGGTGCCTTGGAAGGAAAAAAAAATCATAGGATTCTAGAAAATCAGAGACTAAAATCAGCTGAGAACAAGTATTTGCCTCCCATTTTAGGCTCCTAGAGGTTCTGGCCTAACAAATGAAGGAAATCAGGGCTAAAATAACAAGACCTTGGGGCTAAGTCCATGGGTTTGTAGACATTCACCTCTCTCATCACCAAGCCAGAGAAGCCCCCAAACACTCATGGTGGGGACTCCCACTTTCCCCTACTCTCTGCACCATCAGGAGACTGAGAGAGGAGAGGAGATTGTGAGGGTCAAAGGAAGACCAGCCTCTGCATCCATCCATCAGATGAAGACTCTTGTGTGCCCTGAGTCCCGGTCACACGGAGAGTCTGCCAGAGTAAAAATACGGCAGTTCTCTGGGCAAGGGCAACCTGTCATCTGAAAGGAGAGATCATTCCTCATTCCTACCCTCCGTCACCTGGGGAATACAAAGGGCCTCTAGAAGGGGACAGGAAGGACTATCCCTGTAGTGATACCAGAGGCAGAATCTGTCTCTGTCACTATCAGGAAGGCATCAAGAAATCGGGGAAAGGCTCCTGGTTGGCGGAGGTGAAGGGTGGGGAGAGGACACAGTGGCCACATGACCCAGCTGTAAGAGCCCGAGAGGCCAGAGCCAAGGTGCTGAGAGCCCTGTGGGGTCTAGAGATGGGTATCTCAGTGAACCTCTGGAAAAGTCAGACCCTGGGCCTAGGAAGGAGGATCAGAAACCCAGTTGTGAGCATTCCATGGGTATCACCCCTCTGTGGACAGCTATGACTCTGGGGGAAGTAAAACATTTAACTGGTTCTCTTAAAAAACATTGTTCCAATATGTCCATGTAACAAATATGCACATGTGCCTCCTAAATCTAATATAAAAATCGGGGGAAGAGCTTCCAAATTCAGATGCCCAAGAAATGTAACCTCATTTTTGTATACCTCAGTTTCCATTCTATGCCAATACCCATTCCCCAGGGGGAGTAGAAGCCTGATCTCATCAGGTTGGAGCCTTTCCCATCCCCAGGGTGGGACTGAACTCTGGGAGGCTTACGTAACTCCAAGGACCCAGCAGACATCCACCCTTGGGTCAGTAGGAAGGCGCCTCTTATTCCAGGAACCTCTCCTCTACCTGTGGGCCCTCTCTAGGGTTCAGGAGTCACCTTGCTGCTTTCACATGTCATGGAATCTGGGACTTTGCCTCAATGCTCAGCTATAACTGTGGTGTTATTTGTTTTCTCCAGGATGGCCACCTCCTGGGGGCTATCTCAGAATGAGGCCTGAATCACCTCTACTCTTGGGTCTAAAATCTCATCTAGAATTCCTGCTATTTGTCCCCTAGGCCTTGGTTTTAGAATGAGATGGGGTCCAGGGTTCTTCCTCAGGGCTCCAAAGCATCAATGCATTTTTTGTTTGCTTCCATGACACCTCCAGTCTCTCTCGCTGGTGGGGAATGGCGTGGCACTTGCTGGCTCCCTCACTACTTGTCTGGGCTCAGGAACCCTTTCCACTCCCTGGGGAAAGATAAGATACTCAAGAGGTAAAAATCCATTTTATTCTCTGCCTTTCTGCCATGCCCTTCAGAAGAGTCCATGAATAATGGCATAGGACAGGAGTCGCTGGCTAAAGCAAACACCGGGAACAAAAGCAAGAACACTAGAGAGGCATGCATGTTCAAGTGAGCACGTGTGTGTGTGCACATGTGTGTGTGTGTGATTGCGTAATATCCTGACATCTTTATAACCATCCTCAGCTCTGCTGACTGAATACCAAACTCCACCTGCCCCCAGTGGTGGGGATTTTCCAAACTCCCCTGACCCAACATCAACACACACTACTCGATGGCTGTAGCAGGGCACTGCTGGGATCCGTCCTCACCACATGCGCTTTGCTCCTGCCTTCACTGGACACAGGAACAATGGAGCCCACAGCCAAAGAAGTACCAACCCCTCCCCCCTCTCCAAGGCTGCGCCACAGAGCTAGCTCCCCGTCAGGTTCCCCACCTTTCTGTCTTCCCAATCCCCCCTTTGCCAGATTATCTTGAATGATCTGGCTTTGATTATGATCAGTTGATTTCCCTGGATGGGTATCAATGTGCTTGGAGATCCTGGACTACCTTCAAAAGTTCCATGGACCTGGGGTCAAGGTCTATGTTGTGTGACAACCACAGCATTACAGGTGACAGCAGCCCTCAGGCAGTGTTGGGTCTAGTGGGATCAGAGTTCGAAACCTCAATGGTCAGATCCTCCATGCTGTCCACGGCACCCCAATCCAGATAAAAAACAAAACTGGAGTGATCGAAGTTTTCTCTCATTGAAAAAAAATGGCTTTTCCCCTAGTCTCCTGAAAACTGAATCCAATGCTGGGATAAAAAGCTCGGACGTGAAAGTGGCCGGTCAGCACTGGTTCCTTCCTTCCACCTTCTGGAGATATTTATGTCACCAAGCACATCAAGAGTTGCGGGGAAGGACCCAGGCAGACTGGCTACTTACCTTTGATAAGAGCTTATAGTAGCTAAAAAGTGCTGTGCACCCAGGATTGATGCACTGATTTAACTCCTGCAACCACCCTGTAGGTAAAAAGTACTATAATCCCCATTTTACAGATGAGAACATCAAAGCACAGAGAGGTGACCTGACTACCCAAGGCTGTCAACAAGACACAGTGGAGGCTCAAACGGAAGTCTGACTCACTTCCAATCCCAGACCCTTACCTCCTCTGTGTCACACAGAACTAAAACCCCCAAACCAGTGTCAGTCATCTGGTCTACCCTCACTCCAAGAAATGGCAGAGGTATAGACCCTGACTGGTGGCTGGGACTTTGCAGTGGTGAGCAGGGGTACCTCTCAGCAATGGCCTGAGTCTCTTGCCTGCCAGTGGCTGAAATATCGCCACTGCCTCTCAACTCACTCACACACCAGCTTAACCTGCCAGATGACTGTGGGCATGGTGAAGTGAGCTACAAGCCCCAGAAAGTTCTGTTTCCTCCGCATGACATCCAGCACTGCCAACCCCAGGCATTTTGCTCTATATTTTCATTTTGCAGGCTCAACAGAAGCCTGTTCATAATGAATTGCTGCCACCTGTACAGGCCCCAGGAGGGGAGTAGACAAGGAAAGCTGAGCTACGGGGTCAGTATGGCCACGCTTGCCTGCCTGAGCCCCCAACTGTGGTCAGTCGACCAGCACCTGCACCATGACCTCCAAGCCTTGGCCCCAACCCAGGGCTCACACCTGGGCTTGGCTCAGAGACTCCCAATGGCCACCTGCTGGAAATGTTCTGGGACCTCTTTGCCGACCCAGCAGGGATCTCAATGTCTTGTTCCACTAACGCACAGAAGTGGAGGGGTGATCAGTCTGGCCTTTGAGTGGACAGGGCTGTGAGGATCTCAGCTCAGTTTTGAACTAGCTTTGTGGACCTGAGAATACTCCTTCCACTCTCCTGACATCAGTTTCTTCATCTGCAAAATGAGGGTGATAATAATGACATGTTGCAAGACGTGGTGATGCGGGGATACATAAGCTGATGTTTGGCACAAAGACCACACAAATTAATTATACTGTAACTAATAGTCCGCTGATACTAATAGTAATGAATAATATTACTAAAAGCAATCAATGGCCGGGCACGGTACAAGCATGTAATCCCAGCACTTTGGGAGACTGAGGCAAGAGTATTGCCTGAGCCTGCAGGTTCGAGACCAGCCCGGGCAACTTGGCGAGACCTCATCTCTACAATAAATCAGAAAATTAGCTGGGCATGGTGGTGCATGCCTGTGGTTCCAGCTACTTGGAAGGCTGAGGCGGAAGGATCTCCGGAGTCCAGCAGGTTGACGCTGGGGTGGCTTTGAGCGTGCATGCCACAGCCCTCCAGCCTGGGCGACGGAGTGAGACTCCAACTCAAAAAAAAAAGAAAAGAAAAGAAAAGAAAAAAAAGCCATCAATGAGTAGGTCACTTACTTCTCTTGGAGCCTATCTTCTTAGCCAACAAATATCGAATGCGCTTTTCAAATCTGCTTTCCAGCAGCCAGGGAGGAGGCGAGGGCCCTCCATACGAGGCTTTTGGGAAAGGCAAGTGAGATGATGCAGGCAAACAAAGTGCCCGGCACAGCTGGCATATCCCAGGGAGGCAAGAAGCAGATGTTGATGGTGTTGAGGGCAGCCTTGTCAGAAGTCTGTGCTCTGAAGAAATGCGGCCTTCCTAACCATGTGGAGAGTAGCCCGGCCATGTGGCCTTCCTAACCTTGTGGAGAGTAAACCAGCCACATGGGCCTCCTAACCGCATGGAGAGTCACCCAACCACATGGCTGTCCTAATGACTCACTCACTCACACACCAGCTCAACCTGCCAGATGAGTTTGGGCATGGGCAAGAAATGACACGAAGAGTCACCCAACCACATGGCCTTCTTACTCACATGGAGAGTAATCTAGCCATGTGACCTTCCTATTCCATTGAGAATAAACCAAATACTGGCCTCCCTAACCACATGGAAAGTAACCTAGATATGTGGTCTTCCTACCCACATGGAGAGTAATCTAACCAGGTGGCCTTCCTGCCTACATGGAGAGTAACCTAACCATGTGGCCTTCTTAACTATTACATGGAGAGTAAACCAACTATGGGCCTCCCTAACCACACGGAGAGTCACCCAACCACATGGCTGTCCTAATGACTCACTCACACATCAGCTCAACCTGCCAGATGAGTGTGGGCATGGGCAGGAAATGACACGGAGAATCACCCAACCACATGGCCTTCTTACTCACATGGAGAGTAATCTAACCACGTGGCCTTCCTACTTACATGGAGAGTAACCTAGTCATGTGGGCTTCCTAACTTTTACATGGAGAGTAAACCAACTACGGGCCTCCCTAACCACATGGAGAGTCACCCAACCACATGGGCCTCCTAACTACATGGAAAAATCACCCAACCACGTGATCTTACTACCCACTTGGAAAGTAATTCGATCACGTGACCTTCTCACCACGTGGAGAATAAGTGGTATCTTAACCTCTCTGAGCCTCCACTTTCTCTTTGTGTAGACAATTAAGATGCCTACCTCCTAGGGCTGTTTGCTTGGTGCAGACATATGGGAGCCATTCAATAATCTTTACCTGTTACTGCTGTTCCAAGCTCCAGTGTTCATTGCATTCTCAGTGCTCTCTTCACGATGGCTGCTGCCCCTCTGGCTGCCAGGTGCCAGCTATCAACACACATGGGTCTTCCTGCTGTCTTCCATCCCTGTATACATGCACAGTTAGGGGATACACTCACAACCTTCTCTTTTTTATTTTTATTTTTTTAATATAAAGACGTGGAATACAATTCAGGGCCAGGTATACAAACATTGATTATGCAGGTACCCTTGTTGACGAGGTATGTCCCTCCCTCCCTAGCAGTTCCCTCCTCCCCTAGCAGTTTCCCTCAACTGCCAATCCCACCCCCTTCCCCTGACAGTTTCCCATTACTGCAAAACGTTTTCTTATAGTATTATAATTGTTCAAGGTCCGCTTATGAGTGAGAACACAGGGTACTCTGTTTTTTGTTTCTGTGATAGATCACTGAGTATGATCAACTCCAAATCCATCCAAGTTGCTGCAAAGTCCATATATTTGTCCTTCTTTATGGCTGCATAATATTTAATTGTGTATATGTACCACATTTTCTTTATCCAGTCCAGCTTTGATGGGTTTGGAGTTGATCATACTCAGTGATCTATCACAGAAACAAAAA
>CAUYQG010144811.1:0-36527 GCA_963574415.1 Tarsius wallacei | reverse complement strand
ATATACACAATGGAATATTATGCAGCCATAAATAAAGACAAACATATGGACTTCGCATCAACTTGGATGGATTTGGAGTCGATCATACTGAGTGATCTATCACAGAAACAAAAATCGGTACCATATGTTCTCACTCATAAGCAGACCTTGAACAATTATCATACTATAAGAAAGGGATTGGCAGTAGTGAGAAACTGTCAGGGCAGGGGGGTGGGATTGGCAGTTGAGGGAAACTGCTAGGAGAGGGAGGGGTGTACCTCATCAACAAGGGTACTGCATAATCAACCTTTGTATACCTAGCCCTGAATTGTATCCCACATCTTTATAACTTAAAAAAGTAAATTAAAAAAAAGTAAAAAACAAATTCCCAGTCTCAAATAATCACTTCTATGATATTACTACTTTGATTAACCAATCAAAATTTTAAAACAGCTTACATATATTGTACATATAGTATTTATATGAAAAGAAAGAAAAATAATTTATACATTTCTACTGGATAATTCAATATACTTTTGAATTTTGACAACGGGTACTCTTCTCAATAGGATCATTTTGACTGTTTATACAATATTTAAAAATTTAATTAATTTGATTGAATGGTCTTAGTATTTTAACAACCAGACAGTAGTTGTATATAATTTATGTAGTCTTCATAAAAGCAGAATCACATGAATTAAGATTCTGTCCCAAATACCTAGTCTATGCTTTGTAGTCCCTTTGTTGTTGTTGATTTTATATATCAGTCAAGGTAGACTTTTTAGATCATCCAGAAGCCAGGATAAATTTTATCTAGACTGAAAGTGTTTCTTCAAAGAGAGACATAATATTACAATAGTCAGAACTGAAATAGCAATGTGTAATATGTACAAAAGTCAGAATAGTAAAAACTATCTTCCTATCTATATCTATCTATCTATTATCTATCATCTGAATATCTGTATTTGTCATCTATCTATTTATCACCTATCTGTCTATATCTATTTATTTTGCCTTCATTAATATTAATTTTATCAGTTTATAAGATACATATACAGAGCATTTAATAATGCAAGCACATTGATTCCTATAGCATGATACATATATGCCCCAATGCAAATACACTTACAGAGTTCAGTCATGAAAAAGTAGGCATATTAATTTTTATTAGGCAATTAAATAAAAAGAAAATCAGATAAACTCATTTGAAGGATAAAATATAGTGTTCCAAGTTGAGTAAAAGCACTTACATCACTTGGTTCCATTAAGTTCAAATTCAAAAATTGTATAATAGAATTCTTGTATTAAATTGACCTATGTTTGATTTTGCTCTTTTGGAGACAGACACTTTGATAACTGATATAGTTTAAAATATCAATACTGATAAAGACTAGGACAATTGTGTTAACACTCAAACAGTGCAAAATTGTTTGGCCAGATAAACTCTCGGTTTTAGTACAAGTAAAATTGTTTAATTTATCCCCAAACCAAACTGCACACATTCTAAGCACACTGAGTGCTTGCAGTGCCATCAAGAAGAAAATGGCTGAGATTCTCTAAAATCATACTGTGTGTCAGGGAACCCCACAGGTCTTTTTGGACAATGTAGTCTTAGCTGGAAATTTTCTAAAAGCCTTAGCTAGGAAGAAAAATCCATTTAGTCCCGAGTAAAGTTGGAAATTGCAGTCACTCATATGAATTCTCAGTTATCCTAATAGATTTTTTTTCCTCAGAAGGTTTAAGTCAAACAACCTGTATAGGAATAACTTGTGTGCTCATTTAAAATGTACATTAATGGACCCCCCCATCACTGTATCCAAGTCTCTCTGATTATCTGCATGCAAAAAAAAATCACAGGTAATATGTGCACAGTGCTTTCAAGAATCACTAAACTGTACAAAAGTTCTCAATAACAGAAAGTTATTAATTACTTTTCAGTTACTGAGAAATCTTGTATGTTTAAAATGACAGATAAATAAGCTGTATGATTGAAGATTCTGGATATGCTATAATACTTTTTAAAAATTATTTTACCCATCACTACATTTCTTATATTCCTCACTATAATTTGACTATTCTTATTTTATTTTGTTTTATTTTAGAATCATAGAGTACATGTCAGGGTTTGTTACATAGATGTATTGCATGAAGGCAGTTTGATTTCTGATGAGCCTGTCCCCATCCCCCTCAGAGTGGTGAGGCGTGATACCCAGTGGGTTTTTTTGTCTTCCTTATTCCTCCTCCCTTTCTCCTTTCACAGTGCCTAGTAACTGTTTTCCCATCTTTGTGCCCATGCATGCCCAGTGTTTAGTATCTTCTCATGAGTAGATACTAAAACACACATTGTTTTTTTGTTTCTGTGACTATTCACTTAGAATGATGGTCTCCAGCTGCACCCATGTTGCTGCAAATGATGTGTTTTTTTTTTCTTTTTTATAACTGCATCATACTTCATCGTGTCTATGTACCACATTTTCTTTATCCAGTCTACCATCAATATAATGTTTTTAAAGGTTCTTTTTATACAGTGTTATGTGTACTGTATCTAGAGATCCTGCTATCTCTATCTCATCTTCTTGGTTCAAGAATAAGTGCCTGACCTAAAGAGAGTGATCTGTATTTGTTCAATGCTGTAGGAATTGACCCAATGATGTTTTAGTTCTTTAGGATTACCGTATGCTAGATGTCTAGGTATATAAGCAGATCCTCATTTGGGGTAGTCAATTCAAGATATGAAATGCCAATTATTGGAAGTATTGGAGCAAAAGATGCATACAGAGTGAAAAACCAAGTGGAACACTAAAATCACATAGCTCATACATCTCTACAAAAATCTCTTCAACTACTGGGGCAGATGTAAGTTATAAAGAATTAGGTTATAGTTCCATTAAAATTTAGAATGTTTAAATAACTACCAATATATATGTTTGTATTTTTTATATCAACTTTTACCCAGAGGTTCGTTTTCTGTTCCTTAAAACTGAGTATAAATTACACTGACAAGCATATGAGTGAAATTTGGAAAAAATTTCTTTTAATACAAACAGTAACAATTTTTATATAAACAATTCAAATTTTAAGGGTATGCTTTAATTTCTAACAAGTATAATGATTTGACTGATTCAGATGTTTTTATTATATTGTAATATATGCTAAAGAAATGTGAGAAATAATGTTTAATGACTTTTTAGTCATTCTTTACTATGTGTCATAAGAAAAATTTTATACATTGAAAAATATGTCATAAATTCCATTGACATTATCTTAATGAAGAATAAAACCAAAACCCAACAATCATACAATAAAGAAGACGTCCAGGCACCCCGAGAGAAAAAGAGCTTTTGCCATCTAGTTTTAAATAGGTGCTATTTCCACATGAGAGGGGACTCCAATAATAATAAAAACAAAATTGGAGGACAGGGTCTTTGTACTACACTTGGAATTTGTCTCTCCAGATCAAATGGTTAACCAGGTTTTATTATTTGGAAGTTTTGAGAAGACACATCACAATGTATGGAAGAAACACCCCTAGTTGTGGAAAACAGGTGACTGGTTCTTCCACAATGACAGTGCACCTGCCCACACCAGGCTGAGTGTTTTTGATCAAAAATGGCATACCTCACATTCCTCTCCCTCCCTATTCACCAGACCTAATCCTGATTGACTTTTTCCTCCAGATGAAAAAAAGTCCTCAAAGGAAAGGGATTGCTGATGTGGAAAAGGTGAAATAAAAAATTGCAATAGCACTAAAAAGCATCAAAATCTACAAGTTCAAAAAAACAGCTTTAAGCAGCAGAAAAGCCTCTCTATATGTGTATTGCACCAAATTGAGAGTAGTTTGAAGGTAACTGAAATTTAAACATGTAAGAATAAATATATACTTTTTATAAATAAATTCCTCTGGGGAGAGTTCCCCTTCATATTAGAGTCCCACATCACAGATTACTCTGTTTACTTTTTGTTAAACCCATCCAATAGCTGTATTTTGCACATCTAGCATTTATATTTTTAAAGGTTAAAATCTTTGCCAAAGCTTTCCAGATTTTCTTACTTTAAGTACAGATTATCTTATATTGAGTATATTAATAGCAGTAATTCAAAATTCTTTCAGTTCGCAGTATTTCAATTTCCTGCTGTTGTGCTTTAATTAGCTTTTGCTTTTCTTTATTTCTTGTTATTAGAATATCTTTTTAAGTATAGCTCATAATTTTTATTGCATAATTAACTGCAAAGATGAAAAATTTTATAGAATTTGGGAAGTAACGTTTTTTACCAAAACAACTTTTATTTAGAGATGATATTAGTGTATTTTCCTAAATTTGTCCAGATTGGCATTTGGGTTTGTAACATCTGTTATTAGATTGTTCCCATAATTTTTCCTTTTTGCTTTATTATTTTATTTATATTCCTTACCATAGTTTATGGGAACACTGTCAACAAACTACTGTAGGTCTATTTTTTTATGCTGTTTTAAGTGTTGTTATTTTAAAATAAATGTTAGGTATTGGATATGGAAAGATAAAGGGGGAATTCAAGTCCCTGAATAATTAATTTCCTCCAGTAATAATGATCTTTTATTTTTGGCAAACAGATGTTGTAAAGGTGGGATATCTAAAGATAATCTATAATTGAGCTCATTACAAAGACAAAATTATATGCTGCCTAAAGAAAATTGCTTCATCTATGAAGTCATATAAAGGCCAAAAGTGAAGGAGTGAAAAATATATTCAGTGAAAGTGGAAGACAAAAAAGAGCAGTTATATTTATATCAACTAAACTAAACTACACACCAAAGACAGTAAAAAGATACAAAGTGAATCACTATATAATAAGAAAGTGGTCAGTTCAACTAAAGGATATCCCAATTGTGACTATTAATGAACCCAGCATCAAGTAACCAATGCCGTAGCAGATCTAAAGTGAGAAACAGAATGAAATATAAAGTAGTAGTGGACATCAACATTCCGTTCTTATTAATAGACCTATCATCCAGACAGAAAATTGTAAGGAAAACATTGAAGCTATGCAATAAGCCAAATAGGCCTAACTGACGGAGGACATTTCATCCAGCTGCTGCATAATATATATCCTTGTAATCAGCACATAAAACGTTCTTCAGAATAGGAAAATATTAGGCCACAGTAGGTGTCTCTACAAATTCAAAAAATTAGAAATATGAAGCAGCTTTTCTGATCACAAAGGGATAAATTGGGACACAAGAATAAAAGGAACCTCAGAAAACACACAAATACATGGAAATTGAACATGCTCCTGAATAGCAAATGTGAAATAAAGAAATTAAAAAGAAAATTTAAAAATATCTAGAAACAAATCGAAATGGAAATACAACATGTCAATATCCATGGATAACAATATAATCAGTACCAAGAAGAGTTTATAAAAATAAATACCTATATGATAAGATAAATAGAAAAAGTTTAAATAAACAATCTAACAATGTACCACACAAAACTAAAAAATCAAGAACAAACCAAACCCAAGCTTTTAACAAAAAAAAAAAAAATATTTTGGTAGAGACTGGTTCTTGCTATATTGTCCAGGTTGGTCTTAAACTCTAGGCCTCAAGCAATCCTCCTAACTCAGTCTCCCAAAGTTCTGGGATTACAAATATGAGCCACCACACCTCGCTCATACTAAAACTTAATATGAAAAATAATAAAATTCAAAGCATAGACAAATAAAATTGAAACAAAAAAAGACAGGATTAAACAACAGAAAATTAATGTTTTAAAAGCTATATTGACAAACCTTTGCTTAGACTAAAAAAAGAGATAAATTATAAATAAGTAAAATCAGAAACAAAAAAGAAGACATAACAACTGAGACTATAGAAGTATAAATAATCATTAAGAAATTATAAATAACTGTCTCCAATGACATGGAAAATCTTTAAAAAGTGGATACATGTATTGATATATGCAACTCAATAAGGGTGAACCATGAAAAAATAGAAAACCTCAACAAATCAATAGCAATCAATGAGATGAAAACTATAGTAGAGATTTCCCATCAAAGATAAGCCTAAGACCTGATGACTTCACTGCTGAGTTCTACAAAACATTTAAAGAACTAATATTAATCCTACTCAAATTTTTCCAAAAAAAAAAAATTGAAGAGCAGGGAATATTTCTAAAATTATTCTATGATGCCACCCTTACCCTAACACCAAAACCAAACAAGAATACACTGAAAAGGAAAGTTACAAGTCAATATCACTAATGAACATAGATGTAAAAGTCTTCAACAAAATACTAGCAAACTGAATTTATCAATACATTAAAAGATCATTTAACATAATCAAGTGGGATGAATCCAAAGATCCAAGAAATGTTCAACATTTGCAAATCAATAAACATGACATATCATATTAACAGAATTAAAAGCAAAAATCAAATGATCATTTTAACAAATGCTGAAAAGCATTCAAGAAAATTTAATATCACTTTATAATAAAAATAGCATATCTCAAAATTACAAAGTCCATATATGAGAAACCCACAGCTAAAATCATAATGAAAGGGGAAAAATGAAAAATCATTCTTCTAAGAGATGGCACAAGACAATGATGTGTATGTTCATCATTTTGTTTTTAATCCACATAATATTGAAAGACGTGGTAGAATAATTAGACAAAAAAAGAAAGAGCATTCAAATTATGAAGGAAGAAGTTAAATTAGTCTTGTTCACAGATTACATAATAGTATACATGGAAAAACCTAAATACAAAAAAAAAATGTTAGAATAAACAAATTCAGTAAAGTTTGTAGTATACAAAATCAACATAAACAGCCGGGCTCAATGGCTCAGTCGGTAATCCCGCGCTTTGGGAGGCTGACGTGAGTGGATTGCCTGAGCCCGCGGACTCGAGACCTGCCTGGGCAACTTGGCGAGACCTCATCTCTACAATAAATCAAAAAATTAGCAGAGCGTGGTAGCGCTCGTCTGTAGTTCCAGCTACTTGGAAGGCTGAGGCGGAAGGATCGCTGGAGCCCAGCAGGTCGAGGCTGCGGTGGCCGGGAGCTTGCCACTGCACTCCAGTTTGGGCAACAGAGTGAGACTCCAACACAAAAAAAAAAAAAAAAAATCAACTTACACAAATCAATAGTCTTTCTATATGTCAACAATGAACAGGAGAAATGCATGTTTTTTTCTGAAAAAGAAATCAAGAAAGCAATACCATTTACAAAAATAGCTGAAAAGATACAAAATACCTGAGAATCAATTTAACCTAAGAAGTAAGAGATCTCTACAAGAAAAACTATAAGACGTTAATAAAAGACATTGAAGAGCATACACAAAAATGGAAACATATTCCAGGCTCATGGACTGAAAAAAATAACATTGTTAAAATGATAACACTATCCAAAACAATTTATAGATTCAAGAAAATTCCTATCAAAATACCAATGCCATTTGTCATAGAAATACAAAAAACAATCCTAAAATTTATGTGAGACTATAAAACATCTCAAATAGCCAAATAAATCCTGAGAGAGAAAAAATGAGCAAAGCTGGTGTCATCACACCATCATATTCAAAATATGCCACAAAGCTACAGCAACCAAATCAGCATGATATTGGCATAAAAACAAACATATAGACCAGTGAAACAGAATAGAGAACCCAGATAAAAATCTACACATTTACAAACAACTCTTTTTTTAAATAAAGTTGCTAAAAATATGGATAAAGGAAATTATCTTTAATAAATGATGTTGAGAAGATGGGAGGCCTGTACAAGGGGGGAGATCAAAGAATTTGCAATTTTATTTTGAAGGAAATGTCCTTTGTAGAATATGCTTCTCCCACTGGATAAGTTTTCCAGGAACCCATCAGAATCAGTGTACCAGCTAGAATTATTGTTAGAGGTTGCATTCAGTCAGTGAATGTTTTAAAAAATTCTTTTAATGCATCTGCTCATTTTATAAAGGGTGATTTACGAGCACATCTATCCACATCGCACTGAATGTTCAGCAGTTTTTAACCAAAAATGGCATGATGCCTATGTGCCACTCTCCTTACTCACCAGATCTCATCCTGGAGGCCTTTTTTTTCCCCAGTTGAAAAAAATCTCCAAAGGGAAGCATTATGTCAATGTGGACAATATGAAATAAAAAAATGACAAGCACTAAAAGGCATCAAAATTGTTCAAAAACTGTTCTGAGCAGTGCAAAAACCGTCTTTATAGGTATATTTCCTCAAACAAAAGGTACTTTGAAGGTAACTGAAGTTTAAGCATGTAAAAATAAATATACATTTTTTAATAAATTTAATTTTGTGGGTCCTCCATATGTCAATAATGAAACTAGACCCTCGTCTCTTATCATATACAAAATCAGACCCAACTGAATTAAAGACTTAAATCTAAGCCCTGAAATCACAAAATTACTAAAAGAAAACTTTAGACAAATGATTCAGGACATTGATCTGGGCAATGTATGTGTGCGTGTATGTGTGCGTGTGTGTGTGTGTGTGTGTGTGTGTGTGTGTGTAAGACGTCAAAACACATTTGTATTTATAGTATCTGAAAGAGAGGATTTGAAATACCAAAGACAAATGTTCCATGTTTTAATTCCTATGAAAACAATATATATATAGCAAAAAAGAGTTGATTGGTAGTTACCATAAATCAGGAAGGGAAAGGGGCAGAAGATGAAGGAGCACGAATGCACAGTTTGATAGAAGAAATTGAGGCCTAGTGTTTGATAGATTAATAGAGTAACTATAGTTTAGAATAACTTACTGTGTATTTCAAAATAACTAGAAGAAAAATATTCAAGTGCTTCTAAAGTAAAGAAAATAAAAATATTTAATGTTATTAATATGCCACTTACGCTGATTTTATCATTACAGGTTATACAAATGTATTAAATTATTACATGTACCTCAAACACCTCAAAATATATTGGATTGAGCCAACAGAAAATGGGGATGAGATAATTAAAAAAATAGATGAGTTGAATATAAATGATATACAAAATATGAGAAAAAATAAAACAACATATTCTTATATATAAATAGGCTAAACTTTCTAGTTAAAAACTGGAGATTGCTAGAATTGGGGAAAAAAGCCCCAAATCAAGTATGTGGTTTTTTTATGAGTTACACTTTAAATACAGATGCACAGAGATTGAATGCAAGACATGCCTGCTAGTGCACACAGTTTGTATAGGAAAGCTGGAGTGATTATATTTTTTAAGCAACAGAAAAATCAATAAAACAAGTAGTTGTCAAAATTATAGGACATTTTGCAATGATGATGACACAATTACTCAAAATGGCATAATATTTAATTTTTTGTGCAGCTAAATGAAGCTCTTCAAATTACATAAAGCTTAGCCAACTGTATTATTGGTAGAAAAAGACAAATAAGTGATATTTGAATGTTAAGAGCCCCCATTTAGAATCTAATTTTAAAAATAACAACAAAAAAAATCAGTGAAAATACAAAATTATCTAAGGGACCTTAAACACCTTTATTTAATTTATATCTTGAAAACTAAATCCAAGAACTATAAAATAAACATATTTTCAAGTCCAAATAACATACTAAGTTAAGCCACAAACTGTTATGAAAATGGTAACTTTATATCAAAAGACTAAAATTGTACACAGTAACTTCTCTGTAATATAATTAAATTGGAAATTAATAATGGCATTTAGACGATTCCTACTTGGTTTGAAAACAATGACAATTGAAAATATTACCTTTACTAAGCGTGCTGGCTCATGCTTGTAATTTCAGCACTTTGGGAGACTGAGGTGAGAAGATTGCTTGGGCTCAGGAGTTTGAGACCAGACTGAGCAAATTAGTGAGACTACATCTTTAAATATAATACAAAAAGTTAACCAGCCAGACATAGTGGCATGTGCCTGTAGTCCCAGGAACCTGAGGCAGAAGAATCACCTGAGCCTAGGAAGGTGAGGCTAAGGTTAACCTTGATCATGCCATTGCACCCCAGTGACAGAGTGAGACTCAAACTCAAACTCAAAAAAAAAATAAAAGAATCTTTCAGAGAATAATAAAATTAATACGACAACACCAAGAAGAGATAAGGCATAAATAATTCTTACTAAAGAATTAAGAAAATAAATAAAATTAAAATAGCTCATAGAAAGTGATAGAAATTAAATTAATGAATATGAAAAAAAGTAGAGAAATATATAGT
The DNA here is from genome assembly GCA_963574415.1 of Tarsius wallacei. NCBI lineage: Eukaryota > Metazoa > Chordata > Mammalia > Primates > Tarsiidae > Tarsius > Tarsius wallacei. Next base: position 26,358 of record CAUYQG010144811.1, on the reverse strand, counting down.
GATTTTAGGGTGTAAATGAAATCCACTTTGGCTGACATAAGAGGTGTGAGAAATAGTAAGAGAGTAGAATGAGAACAGCTCATCGGGAATCCTAAACACTCAAAGCCTGAACTTCAGTAGGCGAAGGGGAACGTGAAGAATATGAACAGCTGACTGTCATATTAGATAAGCTTTAGAAACATCTTCTGATTTGAACACATTTGACATTTTCTTGGTGTCTTTGAAATTTAGAAAATTGCATCGTCACACATAAATGTGGCATGTTTCCAAGAGACCTAAGTTTTCTGTTCATTATTTTGTTCTTAATTTTTAGTTGTATTGCATTGTAGTCAAAATATAGTCTTTGCTTCTGGTCTCTTGTTGTGGCATTTTCCACTGTTTTATTTAAGACTTGATGTACTTTCTACATATGTTTCAATTATTCTGCCTGTTCCATCCCTAATACAATCGCCACAGTCGCATCATCCTCTACTTCATTCCATTAGTCAAGTGGTACTTAGACGTTCACTTCCAAATGGCAATTTTGACCACATTTGTCATCTACTAAAAAATCATTGAATGACTGCTCATTGCTTAATTGATTATAGGTTTAAATCTCAAGTTATTCCCCCAAGGATTCAAATACCTTCATAATCTGACTCATGCCTTTATTTCCAGTCTTTTTTCCCATCTTTTTCAGAAATTTTCCAATGAAATAGTCATGAAGAAATAATTGGTTTCATGACTACATCATGCCTTCATGTCTTTGAATTTGCTATTTTCTCTATTTAGAATGTTTTTCCTTTCTTTATCTGTTATTACATTTTCTATTCTTTCTTTATAACACACAGTAAGTATCCAGGAAGGCTTTTTGTCCTGACTTCTGTAAGCACAATTAATTAATCCTCCTCTATAATTTTTTTCAGATAACTCTCTTAGCATTTTTAAATGCAAATATTTGAAAACAAGTGTGTATATGTTACACTAGACTGTAAGTACTTTGAATCAGTGTTTTCTTACTCCAGGTTAGCAATAGGAATATAGCAAACACAAATTTTTGTTCAGTGAATGAATGAATAAATTATTCATTCTACAAGACAGTAGCAGGCATGTAATAAACATAAGTATCTGCTGAACCAATGAATAAATATATTTATAGTATATTATAATTCTTTTGCAAACACACCAAAACTAGATGCATATATATTTATTATAATGGGTATGTGCCTATTTATGCCTTCATCTTGAATTTTCACTTAATTATAAATGATTTCTGATAATATGTCATAGTTGAGATGATCGTGGAAATTAGTTAATTTTAATTCCTACCATAAACTTAAATGTAAGATGACTACAATGCTTCATCTTATGAGTATGTGTCTTCAACCTGATTAAATATCATAGTAATATCAGTTTTTACTATGGACAGGAATATAAAAGATGGCAATAGCAGAAATCTGAAAAGAATTAATTCTAGAGAAATCCAAAAAATTGATGGGTTTTTGCCAATTCAAAACCTTAATGACTGTGTGTCAGAAGAGGGCAGCAAAGTGCAGTCCAGGCCAGAAATCAAGCAGAACAAATGGCCTGAGATAAGATGAGGAGCATGACTGAAAGAACCCTGCAGGGTGGCACAGCGTATAGCAATGGAGGAATGTTAGAGAACCAAGAAACTAATCCACTGTCTTTGTATTAAGGACAGTAGTCAATATAATAAATAAAATTAAAAAGAATACAAAAATCAATATTGTTTTTACCCTCATTATGACATTATGTTTGAAACAATTTTCCGTGGTATAGATAAGTAGACACTGCCTCCAAGGATCAATACCCAGAGGTAAGTAACTACTAGGAAAAAAACAGTCTCTGCAAGGAATAATACCCAAAGAGGGAACTTCTGCTAGGAAAAAACAGAGTCAAGAGTCTCTTAGATAATCCAGTCCTAATGAACACGAGGAATATGTTGATTAGAGGCAGAGTCATTAAAGTCTTAACCTTAAAAAACCAAGGCCAAAGGCAGGGTCCAAGAACTAGAGTAAAAGGAGAGCAGCAGGAAGCCAGAATTAGAAGACAAATTGAGAGTCTGGATACATGATTACTTTTGGGAGGAATGGGAAGGATTGATTCTGAAGTCTTGGATAGCATTTCTCCTAATTAAAGATGACTTTTCATGGCTTGTATCAGTGGGAGAACTCACATTGCTAAAAGAGATGTGTCTCATTGGAAATGAAATCTTTTGACATATCTTGTTGCCCAAAGTTATTACTATGGCACTTAAAGTTGAGAAAGATCTACTAGTAATTTGAATATCTCTAGTCCTACTGCCTTCTTCCTATTTGATGCACTTAAAACATTATATACATATATATCTCTTGTGTTATTTAAAACATTGTATTAAGTTTTTGGTTGACAAGTTTTCTGTTCCCTCCTCCCCAACTCTTACCAAGTTTGAACTGCTCAAGAGTAGGTGTAGGATAGTATAACAGACTATAAAATAATTTTTCTTGAAAGAATGCTCTATTAGTACTTATCCCAATATAAATGAATATGTTTTTAGCACTGTCATAGAGCATAAAAGTTTGCAATCCAATTATAGTTCGCTGTCTACTAGTAACTAAAGTGGTCAATACAGTCAAAAGTAACAATTATTTTCCTGTTGACAGAAGAATGTCCTTAACTGGGGCCTTAATCTTAGAAGAATTAGGTGCTGAGAGGCTCTATTTACCCCTACAGGTCTGTAAGAAAATTGTTGGTGGATAGGACTTTAAAACTTTCTGCAATTACAGTCACATTTGCCAAGGGCACAATCAGAAGGTCAAATTTAAAAATCACACATTATAAGTAATTTGTGACCTGTCTTCACCCAGACCCCCTCTTTGGTGTTTTGAAGCCCTGAACACAGAAGGAAAAATTTCTCCTACCACATAAAATCCTCTTCGTTTCCATTTAATATAAATGCATGTTTTTCTCTTGGTACACACAAAATGTAAATACTTACTTTCTTAATTATTTAATTATTTTAGAGTCATACTCAGTGCTTTCTAATTATTATATTTGTGTACATTTTTTCTGTCTTAATTTTTTTTTTTTTTTTGAGTTGGAATCTCACTCTTGTTGCCCAGGCTAGAGTGCAGTGGCACCCTCACGGCCAATGCAGCCTCGACCTGCTGGACTTAGGTAATCCTTCCTCCTCAACCCTCCAAGTAACTGGAACTACAGACGCAAGCCACCATGCCTGGCTACTGTCTTAAATTGTTAACAATGTGTATTGCTCCCAGTAAAGCAGCATGTCTGAAACTTGTTAGTGCAAAACTGGAAAATGAATATTACTCAGTTAAGAACATTAATTACTAAGGGCATGCTTTGTGTAATACACTCTTCATTTTAACTTATCTAATATCAGGATCCATATACCAATATTATGGTAGATAGAATTGTCAAATATTATTTTAACCACTTAAGTATCAAAAATAAGCCTTCAAAAGCCATTGCCTAATTTTATATCTATATTTTAAAAGCACATCGTAATATGCTATAGATTCACTGATCTCTCTAATAATGTTTTATTTGGTTTTGTTTCTAACTGTTGTAACATAAAATTCTGAGATTACTAAAAAATAATGACTATAGACTACAACAAAATGTTTAAGCATGAAATGTTCAGGCATAATATTCCTGCAATGTTGTTGTTAAATTGAGGATAATATATATCCTGGATATACTGTTTATAATTTCTACTTTCAGTATCTAAACATTGGAAAAAATGTTTCCAACTAGAATTAAAAAACATCTTATTCTTGATTCTTAATTTTTCTATAGAGCATCACACAATACAATTACATTTTCTACTCATTTCAGAAATACAGTTTTAGCATTGCAAGATAATTTTAAATGATAGTTAAAAATTGACCTGAAGAAAAAAATAAATATACTCCTTAAGTTTCTTTTAATTATAAACTTTCATAGTAGTTTTTATTTTTTTTCTGTTAGGAAGAAAACGTGGGTAAATATTACAAATGTCATGTTAATATTAAACAGATAGTCATTCACTACAATCTGTATTATTTTTAGAGCTTTAATTTAGCAAGATTTCTTTGTATTTTTTTAAAAAGAAAAAACCATTTAGAATATGCATCTGGGCAACAGCACCTCATTTAAAGAAAACACAAACAAGTGACCTTCTAAGAATGCTTTTCTCTGTGTACTAACTTTACATGGCAAATTTTCAAAAGCTGCAGGACTTTCCCATCTGTTTGCAATCTGTCCTGGATCATTTGATTCACAGAAATTCAATTTTCCTTTGGTAAAGGGCTTACTTCTCTGAGACTTGAAGAGAAACATCAGTGGTGTTCAAAAGGAGAAATGGGTGCACTATAGTAAATACACTATTAATATGTATGATTAGAACACATGAATACTATTAAATTTGGTAATAAGAATTATACTTTGAAAGCAAAATACACAATAGGTAGCACTATGTTATTACAAAAGAACTCAGAAACAGCAAATAAAAACAAATATTTGGAATCATTTGAAAGCATAGTATTTAGGTAATAAAATGAATTATAAAATATAGAGAGAATTCAATCAATCATGGTCAACTTTTTAGAGAGATATCACATGTGCGCACACACATGCACACACACATACACACACACACACACACACAGAATTTCCTTTTCACATTGGAAATATTGCCCTTGTATTTAAAACCCAGTTTTATCCCATTGTTTTTGAAGACCAGGATGTGATTCACTCTAAAAATAGCTTTCTCCAGTATAAAGTGTCTGAACAAAAATAGTTTGTTGTTGTACTATTCAGGAAAGTCTAAAGATCTTGTGGGATGTGTGTGTGTGTGTGTGTGTGTTTTAACATTTAGTAACCTCATAACATTTTAAAAAAATCACCATATAGTTGAGTACTATACACTGAAGAATTGTTTAATGGCTTGAGTTTTAAGAACATAAAAAATATATTGATTCTTATATATAATGATTATTAAATTTACATATCAATCTTTTCTATTTACCACTAATTTTTTTTTCATTTTATGAAGAAAATAATAGTATAATAATCAGTTCACATTTTTAAGCTAACATTTAAAATTTTATAACTTTCCTCTTTTAATTTATACTTCATTTTCTATAATTTAGGTGAACTGGCATCTCAGTGGTGGATGCTTTTGTTTTTACTAAAAAAAAAGAAATTTATGGCAAAAAGACAAAGTAATAAAATCAGACATTGTTTATGCTCATGAATTCTTGTTTTCCCTTATTATTCTTGTTTATCTTGCTTTAAATGACATACCTATTGGACGGATAGAGTAATTTTTAAAAACTATCTTTTTCAAAATACTGTTAACCAAAGCCTCAGTGGTGTTAGATACAGTATCCACACAGTAAGAATTTTTAAAAAGTTTCTTGTCTCATACCAGTAGTCACTATTTACCTGGAGATTCTACTATCACTTAGTGTCATTAAGATCTGGGGGTGGGGCCAGGCGTGGTTGCTCATGCCTGTAATCCCAGCACTTTGGGTAGCTGAGGCAAGAGGATTGCCTAAGTCTATAGGTTTGAGACCAGCCTGGGCAACTTGATAAGACCTCGTATCTACAATAATAAAAAAATTAGCCAGGTGTGATGGCATGCACCTGTGGTTCCAGCTATTTGGAAGACTGAGGTGGAAGGATCACCCAAGTCCAGCAGGTCAAGGCTGTGGTGCCCTGATCTTGCCACGATACTCCACCCTGGGCAACAGGCAACAGAGTGAGACTGCTACTCAAAGAAAAAAAAAAAAAGAAAAGAAAAAAGAAAAAGAAATAAAGAAAAAGATCTGGAGATGTTCACAATGAAGTACATCTTTTTTTGTTTGTTTTTTAAGTCTGGGTCTTACTCTGTTACAGAGGCTGGAGTGCAGCTGCATGATCACAGCTCACTGCAGCCTCCAACTCCGGGGATCAGGTGATCTTTCTGCCTCAGTCTCCTGAGTACCTGGGACCACAGGCATGTGCCACTATGCCCAGCTTATTTTCTGATTTTTATAGTGACCAGTTGCCCAGGCTGGTCTCAAACTCCTGGCCTCAAGTGATTGATCCTCCTGGCTCGGCCTTCCAATGTGCTGGGATTATAGATGTAAGCCACACTGCTTGGTCTGAGATGTATCTTAATTTCAATAATTAAAAGTATACTATTCTAATGGTTTTTTTCTGTTGAATTCCAAAGTGAACTTTTCTTTCATTTACATCAAAATTTAGTCAAGTAATTTTTAAGGTACATATTAATATTAATGCAATTGTTTGTATTTGTGAGTGACAATGCAATTTCAGAACAAAAAATTAAATTATTAAACACCTTTTACGATTGCACCAGTTCATACTGTTCCAACCAATTTTTTCTTTCTCCCCTTCACGTGGAGTTTTTTTCCCTCACTAATTTCTTACTAGTGTAATTTAATTTTCAAAACCAAGAAGCAATCATTAGGGGCAACACAAACTCTCTTATGTATTAGAAGAACGGAGAGTTTCCCTATTTTTGCAAATGCCAATGAATATTCATTAAACTAGGAAAAGATTTGCCAGCTGCAAATCTTTGCAAGGTGGCCTAGTTCTCCAAGCCAAAAGGAAACCAAAAATTATAAAGCCTCTATTTATGTATATCATAAAGGATGAAGAGGGTAAGCTAGGAAAAACGTTCTATTTCATACATTTTAGAGGAATATGTGCACTTAAAAAAACTGTGATTTTTAGACTTTTTCAAGATGATTGTAAGATGGCAAAAAGAGTAGGATATTTCATAATTAAAATAATCTTTAATTTTATTTATTTTCTGCAGTATGTTAGGTATCTGGATTTTTTTCCTTTTAAAAAATGTGGCTCTTTGAAATAGCCTACATCTTATACTTAAGTCTTCTATTTAGTCAATATATATGGGAATGGACACTTCTGTCATATGATAAACATATTCTTTTAAAATAAAAATTGGTGTTAAATTCTTGAATATTAAAATATTTAAGTTAATTCTGTTTTTTTGCATTAAAATGTTTACTACATTTAAGATGAAAAAGAAACGTTCATGTACATTAGAAATAAATGCTAATATCTATACTTAATGTCATTGTATATGTTCAGATTCTGTATAGATTTTAGACAAGAATGTCTCTACATTTTAATGTGTAGCCTAAAATACAAAATTTGAATATTTGCCTCCATCTTTCCTCATCATAGTGAGGGTTACTAATTATTTAAATGTCTATGTTAATTTCTAAAAAAATGAAAATACATTTGTTTACTTTAAGTCATAATTGGGAATAGCAAAACCATTTATGTTGTTCTTAAAATAGTTATTTATTATTTTTCATTAAAATACTTTTTTTCTGTGCAGGAAGTATAAAGTGTTTCCCACAGTGCTAATACTATTATCATACTGGTTTCTTGAAATCCATTTGGTTATGAAAAAGGGAGTAAACACAACAGGATAGAAATTATGCATTTAAAGCATGACCTCAGGCCATGGTCTTTTTCTGGCAATTTGTGTTAAGGTACTTATATCAAATGGGCAGTGTCTATCTTCCTAGTGCACTGCTGTCCCAGTGATTCTTCTCAATACACCGTCAAGCGTATCAGTGAGGATTCTCTGACTCCCTATAGCTTTGTGGGAATTTCAAGTGTCAATATTTTTCCTTCATGGAAATGAAAAACAGATTCATCTTTGAAGAGCAGGGGCCTCCTGCTTGTAAAAGTATGGTACAAGTTCCAAAATGATATCATTAGATGATCCTTTGGCTATAAATTTATCACAGTACAAATAAGTCAAAGAGGCTAACTCACACTTATCAACATTTTTTTTATTTTATAGAATCATTGGAAGACACTACTGGTAAATTATTTTATTTCTCTATGGTGTACTTGTGTCTATGCATAATCATTTAGAGAAGATATTTTTAATGTAGTATAGTACATGTGCAGTAAGCTGTTTTATATTCGGGGTGTATTTGTTAGTAGATCTCATGTTTAACTGAATTTTCAAATTTAGATCACTCTTGTTGAAACAATCTCCCTACTGTCTGACTGCCTTAGAGCTCTCTCTTAATATGATTTCCTCAAAGAAGCCTTCTTGAGCTTCCTTTCTCTTTCCCTAGGTTAGGTAAGATTATTCCCTTTTCAAAACACACCGTGCAATTTCAGTTATTTGATTGGTAGTTATATTCTACCCTTCCCAGAAACAAATGGTAAGCTCCGTAAGGTATATACTCTGCATTTTTAGTATTTGTACTGCATCCACAGCACCTAGAAAGTTGAATGACATGAAGCACTCTATAAATATTTGTCGAGTCAATGAATAAATACACAAAGTTTTAAATATTTTCTATTGGGATAACTCAATTTGTTATATTGATTTTTAGTTTTATGCTCATACACATTATTGGGCTGACACACTTTTACAAGTTGCTGACAATAATTGGTGAAACCTAAAAAAAAAAAGATTCATTTTTGAAGAGTGAGGGCCTTCTGCTTGTAAAAGTATAATGCATGTTCCAAAATGATATCATTAGATGATCCTTTGACTATAAATTCATCATGGTACAAATAGGCCAAAAAAGCTAACTCACACTTATCAACAGCTTTTTTATTGAATCATTGGAAGATACTTAAAATAATGGGAAGAAAGTTACGGCCATTTCTAGCAAATAAAAATAACATCAGATACCTAAAACAAATAGATATTCCATATCATCAACATCAATAATTAGTATTTTCATCCATCCATTCATTCATTTATTCATTTCAAGCAATATTTATTGCTTGAACTTCTATCATTAGATACTAAGGAGATAACAATCAGTAAGTCAAAAAACATCCCTGACTTTATATATCCCACATTTGAATAGAAGCAAGCAGATCTTTAAGCAAATAAGTGAAAAATAATAATAATTGAAGAAAATAAACTCAGGTTAATAAGATGGAGAGTAAATGGATAAGGAGGAGAAATGAAAGAAATCATTAGAGATGGGTTTGGAAAAAGCTGCTCTGAGGAAGTGATATTTTTGCCCTAATTCATGAGGAGTCAGTCAATGAAGTGGATATATTAAGAAAATTCGACTTTATTTCTGAGATCCTTAAGAAAACTATTAACCATATAAAACATTGCTAGAAGATATATTTAAATTATGCATTCATTTAGCCACAAAATATGGTTTGTCAAATATAACCTTGATAGTAATAAATTATAAATGTAAAAGTGTAAAGTAACTTATAAATCAGAGTAGGTTAAAAAAGATTTTATTTTTTCAGGAGCATAGCAGAGAATATGAGAAAACTTCTTGGTGTTAGTTTCAAAAACTGATAGTGACAAAATATAAGATCTACAAAACCACAGTTAATTTTAGGAGAGAGAGAGAGGAGATTTCATATATACATACATATACATATATTATATATACTTATCAGAGAGCAAGAGAGAGAGACTCCTTCACATAAAACAGAGATACTATTATCAGTTTCTGATTTTTTTCTTTTTTATTTCCCTGAAAACCATGTCATTATTCATAGGAAAATATTTTTACTTACATATTTAAGAAGAATGTTATCATTTCTGGAATTTGTTTTGTTTAATGGTCATATGCAAAGACTCGTAGATGGAAAGAGAATTCAGTTCAGTTTAGTAACTGTTAAAAGTGAGATAACTTTAATATGGAGTATATGGAATTAATGGCATGAAAGAAACTTCGTGCAATGCCTAACTCAGGGAAGAGTTGAATGATATGTGCGCAATGTCACTTTGTTTGATATTTGGGCCGTGTTAGCAATGAGTGAAAATACAAACGTTATTTGATATGTTTCAACTGTCAGTTTATATTAAGCAGAAACAGCTTTTATAAAATTTGTGCCAATTAAAAATGTTCTTGGTTATACCTATGTGAAATTGCTATTCAAAATTGATAAATGTATAGCATTCAGCATAAAACTACACCTCTTTGCCTTCAGAATGTAAATTTATATGACTAGAATGAATTTATATGACTATTTATTGTTAACTTCATTGATAATATTGGTATTTTCTTTTTTTTTTTGAGTTGGAGTCTCATTCTGTCGCCCAGACTGGAGTGCAGTGGCTGCTTCCGGCCACTGCAGCCTCGACCTGCTGGGCTCTGGCGATCCTTCTGCCTCAGCCTTCCAAGTAGCTGGAACTACAGGTGCACGCTACCACACCTGGCTAGTTTTTTGATTTATTGTAGAGATGAGGGCTCACCAAGTTGCCCAGGCAGGTCTTGAACCCGCGGGCTCAGGCAATTCACTCACCTCGGCCTCCCAAGGCGCGGGATTACAGGTTGAGCAACCGAGCCCGGCTGATATTGGTATTTTCAAAACTACACTTCTTTAAACTTACCAGGGAACAAAAGAGCATCTTCTCCTCTTCTCCTCCCCCGCCCCTTTTTTGGTATGAATGTTTAGGTGTACTCATCCCTTGAATGTCTAAAATTAGACATCCTCACAGTCCTTTTTGGCATCTCAGTGCTAGATACGAAACTACCAACAATAATTATTTGTGTTTAGTTTAAATTAGTCTAACTACTCATTGATTTAATATTTGCAAAACTTCTTTTTCTTTCATATACTTCAAAAATGCAGAAAGTGCTTTGTTTTCTTTTGTTAGTAGGGAGTGGGGTACAACCAGAAATATAGCTCCGTATCCATTTTTACTTGTTGTTTCTTTAAATAAACATTTTTCTCTATCCCAGACCTCAAGAGGCTTCTAAAACCACTTTGCATGTAATATTTAGTTTGTTAACTTGTAGTCAGTCAATGTATGTACTCCAGAGGCAGAAAACCTCCACTCAGATTCTGAATCTATTGCTCTTAATTTCTGTAACGTTCTGGACACTGCTTAACTACTCCAAGCCTTCTTTCACTCATAGATAAAATAAGGGTCATATTATTATGTGCACTTCATAATGTCATTGTGAGGATTGACTGATTTAATGTATGTGAAGTGCTTAGGATAACTCCAGTATATATAAGCATTACACAAAATATTAGCTGCTGTTATTACTGTCACTTTCTTCCAACTGAGGGGAAGTAAATATGAAGACTTTGTGTCCTATTTATGTTTCTGAGATCTTGGGTAATGCAGAGATAAATACAGGAATGAAATTGTAATATCAGAGGAGCTATGAACATTAAATTGGAAAGCATTTGGAAGAGTACTTGATCTATAGGACACATTAAATAAATGAATTTACCTAATTTTATCTTTTTCTTATTTATATAATTCATAGATTATTTTTTATTTATTTGCTTTTTAACAAAAAAGAGCACCATGCTGAATGGGAAATTAGCGGCCAAGAAATTTAACTTTCACAATTTCAGAAAGATGCCTCAGCTTTTATTGAGGTAAGGCCTTTTAGTATATCAACTGTTTCTATCCAGTCACACCTGAGATGAATGTCAGTGCTGCTTCTTAGTCATGTGATCTTGTGTAAGTTACAAAAGCTCTTGTGAATTTCAATTTTCTCATTTGCAAAATGAAGACATAATGCCTTTCTGAAAATAAATATATATTTTTAAAATATAAAGAAACAGTTTTAGAAAACTTAGCATCATGATCACAGCATAAAGTAGTACTAAATAAATGGTATTAAACGATCTCTGATTTTTTCCTAACAGTCTAAATTATAATTTACTGTTTGGTTGATCTCAGCTTTTTTCCTGCTCTTGTGTGGCCATTGTTCTTCCCTACTGTGTCATATGAGGCAACATGCGACATGGACATGTAAGCTCTGGTGACACAGAATATACTATACACATGTTCTAATTTTATAATGGGCTTTAACCTTTCTATTATGACCATTATTGATGTTTGATCTCAGACCATCTGTTTTCTTTTAAATGTTCTCTAACTATCGTTTCTCCTGTATAATTTCAACTATCATCTTTCCAGGCCCTTGGGCATGAAATTTGTCTTTCTCATTTCTTCCTTTTCTCACTCTTTTCATAACCCAAATCTTGCAAAATATTCCTCTGTATTCCTGTGAGAGAATATTGATTTCATTTGTCCCCTCTTATCTATCCTATTAGATAAGTCCCTGCTGAAAGTGTTAGCCATATCTTGTATTTTTTTCATATCAATATTCTTTTGTTCTTTGATGAAAAGTTCTTCACCTAAGGATCATATTATTATATGCACTTCATAATGTCATTGTGAGGACTGGCTGAATTAATGTATGTGAAGTGTTTCTGCTTGAAATTTGAAATTCATTGCTGAGGACCTTAATGTCCTCAGATTTTCGCTTATCAATATGATCTTTCTCTCTAATTCAGCACATATTCCCCTTTTTTCTTCAGTTTATTCTTATAAATTGAATAATTTTAAAATTCATTGGGATAGTGACCATTTAAGACAATAACAAAAATACAAATATAATAATAATATATAGTATCAAATTAATATTGTTTTGTAATATGGCAATATAAAGATCAATGCTTTGTATTTGTTCAAATCTAGTAAATTTCTAACTCAAGAGACATAATCATTATAATATTATTTAAACATGTCTTAGAAACTGTTATGTAGTATGAAGGTACATAGGAATATTTATAATAATGAAACAATGATAGTGTTTAAGAAAAACGTCACATTATTTTAATACACATAAAATACCACATATATAAAAGATGTTTCCTAGTTACAACTTTGTTTATTTAACTCTCTGGACAAACAGTGACTGGGAAAGTGCAATTCATTCTGTGATTTCTTTAAGGTTGGGAGTAATTCCAATTTGATAAAACAAGAAAAGGGGGTGGGAAAAAAGAAAAGGTTTAAAAAATATTATCCCACTTGCATTTGTCTTCTTTGTCAATCTTAATTTTTATAACCGATACATAAGCTTATGACATTCAGAGTTGGATTGAATTCATCTGTTTAGAGGAAAGTAATTTCGATCATTGTCCCCATGCCAAGATAACAACACACCAATTGTGACTAGCCAAAAAGGCTGGAATTCACAAACCGCCTTATATTTATTTATTTCTTCATGTTGGCTGTTTATCAGGATGTGACTTCAGTAAAGAGGAGCTGTAATTCATTTATTAAGTAAACTCTCAAGACCCCAAGAAAAATGGCTCATATGCTATATTAACAAACTACTCTTTCAGAATATTTATATAAAAACATTTTTTCATTTAATTTGAGTAGTACTTTTTATGTCATAATAACCTGAGAGAATTTGTTTTTAATAATAAAAAGCAATTTATTTGCTGTTGCTTCTGAAACATCTTATTAATCTATGTATAGTACCTAAGAACAAAAGAAATATATGTATGTGTGTGTGTGGGGGGGTGTATGTATATACACACACATATATATATATACAATGTTTTTAATTAATTTTTCCTCAACAGTAAAATCCAGTAGTGGTATAGAATTCAAATTACAATTTTAGGCATACTAAAAGCAGAAGTAATGTAAAACTGATATAAATAAATAGAAGACCAGTCTTGACTGAGATGACTTTGATAGGTGTAGTTGTAAAAATACTTCCCCAAAAGTATACTAGAACATCTAAATGACAGATAAAGCCTCTCTGTGTCAATTATAACTTTATCTGTATTCTAAATGATAAACATTCGGCAATGTTTTTGAGAGCTAGTTAATTTTTTTTTTTTAGTTCGAGTTTCACTCTGTCATCCAGACTGGAGTGCAGTGGCACCCTCCTGGCCAGACAGCCTCGCCCTGATGGGCTCCGGCGATCCTTCCGCCTCAGTCTTCCAAGGAGCCGGAACTACAGGTGCGCGCTACCACGCCCTACTGATTTTTGATTTATTGTAGAGATGAGGTCTCGCCAAGTTGCCCAGGTGGATCTTGAACCCGCGGGCGCAGGCAAACCATTTGCCTCGGCCTCCCAAAGTGTTGGGATTACAGGCTGAGCCACCGAGCCCGGCCAATTTTTTGATATACTGTTTTATTTTATAATTCTACTTTTTTTGCTTGAGGTTTCAAAACTACTCTAAATTACTGACTTGGAATTTTTCCTTTCTGATTTCATTTATTCTCTCTCTCTGCCTCCTGCTTTTTAGAACCTTAAATTTTGGGTGATTATGGGTCCCTATGAGAATCTGATCAATGTAATTTATTATCTCTCTATTAAAAACTGCAAATCAATTTCATGTCCTAAAATCTTCATGGTACCCACATTAAAAGCACTTATTTTGCCATCTTACTCTTCCCTCTCATCTATATACCTAAACACATATTAGAGACTAAATAAATCAACCATAGGGGCCATCAAGTGAAGGGCATGATGATCACATTCATTGGAATTGACTTGAAAATTAAGCTATTAGTTAAAAGCTCTGTATTGCAGTTCTGGGTGTTATCTTTCATGTATATTCTCATTGTCAAGGAACACTTGTTATCGGGGGCAAAGAAAATGAAAGTTCCTTTCCTTTTCTACATTTCCAATAAGAGTTTATTGAATTTTTGAAATTTACCCTTTCTTCAAGATAGTCCAGTGGGAGAATTGCATAAATGATATTTTCCAAATCTCCTATACACCCTTTAAAACGTTCACCTACCACACTTTTTTATTAGCTATTTTAATTACTGAATACCCTAACTTCTTTCTTTTTTTATAATACTCAGTATACTGTTTTTTTCTTTTAAAGTTGTATTTGTTTATTATAGAAATTCATTTCTAATAACATAATGCTTTGCAAATCTGTTGGTCAATAGAGACCTATTATTAGAAATGCTGTGAGAGAGGTGCACTGTCTGTCTTTATTCACTGTTGATCACATCTCTTTCATAGTTCTTTGCTCAGTATAGATACTGAAAAAGTTTATGCCGTTAATGTATTAAAACAATGAATGAATTGAAGAAATTATAATTGCAAGATCAGGCAGTATATTGCAATTGCCATAGCAGAAGTTAATTGTGGTAGTTCTTAGTACACTTCAGTGGGTAGGAAGTAAGAGAGATATTTGAAATTCCCACAATAGCTTCAGAAAACTCTCCAACTAAAGTCATAGATTCTACTCTCTATGAAAGGCCAATAGATTTTTTTTTCTAGAGGAATATTTATTATTGATAACAATTATAGCACATCTATAATCTTCAAGCCAAATCATATTTCTAAAATTACACATGGTTAAACTGTAATTAGGAGACACAGCAATAAAAAGAGAAAATATAACTAGTGGCCTACTCTAAAGGTCGGCGGCATCAAACCCAAGGAGCAGATCTAGAGCAAGACCTGGAGTTCATACAGATGAACCTGTGTACCTTTTAAGGTGGCATGCAGATTACATGAGAGATCCTTATTTTTTAAAATAAGATATTTAAATAATTTATCTTAAATAATTAAAATTGCATTGAGATTTACCAAAATGTTGAACAAGTATAAATCATTATTATCTTCACCCCTTTAATATTAAGCTTAAAAACAATATGAAATAGTTTAAAATGGATATTTGAAAAAAAATTCTGGCATGTAAACTTTCACTTATACATGCATAAATTTACATTATTATACATTTATTATATGAAAGATGAAGACACAGGTAAACAAAATAATACAGTGTAGAAAAAAGATATCAAAATCAATTATTACTATAATACGTAATCGTTGCTATAATCACTGTGTGAATATGAGTCTTTTGGGTGAAGCAAGCAGAACAACTAATTGCCCAAGGGAGTGAACAGAGGTCATGGATGAGATACTTTTGAATTGCTGCTGCTCATAAGCAATAGTTTGTCAGAGGAGGAGACAGAGCAGAGTATACTAGGCACTGCGATCTGGAAGCAGGTCATGTGTTCAGAGAATAGGGAGAAGTTCAATGTGCTTGCCACAAAACTGGAGAAGAGAGGAAATGGTAGGTAGAGAAATAAGTTGTGACCAGATGACAAAAGACCAAACATTCCATGCTGAAGATTTTGAGCTTTATATTACAGGGAATGGTGAGGCAGAGGTTTTAAGTAGAAAAGTGAAATGATCCGATTTCATCTGAATAAAGAATGTTAATTACTGAGACAGCATGAAGATAATTACCTAGCAAGAGTAAAGATCAGCTGAAGGAGGCCAGATAGGAGGGAGAAATCACACTCTAAGTGAAAGATTTTTAAGGAATTGAACGAAGGAAACTGAAAAGGAAGACAGAATAAACTGATGATAATGAAAACAATATAATAGGCTATAGGGATTGATTGAACATAGATAGAAAGAGGGAGGAGTATAAGAGGATTCCCAAAATTTGGGCTTAAGCAAATATGGAAGATGGTAACACATATTAGATCTAGAACACTGGGAAAGATCAGAATTAATAAGAAAGTAAATTATTCTACTTGAAACTTACTGATATAGGATGGTAGTAAAATATTAATTGATTATTCCAACAACTAATTATCTTTTTTCTTCATTTTTCTTTCTCAGTTTCTTCCCTCTCTCTTTTTCTTCAATATAATTGTGATAATTGAAACATGACACTGATTGGGATCACCCAGAGAGAGTGGATATAATTTGAGGAGGTGATCAAAAGCATCCTGTAAATAATCTGCCTTTAATAGATAGGTAAAAGAGAAGCAGTAAAGGTGACAGAGGTAAAATGATGATTGCAAAAGTAGGTGGAGAAACAAAAATTCAGTGATGTCTTAGAGGTTAAGAAGAATTCAGTGAAGTCAAGCTGCTAAACTTTGCAAATTCTGCAAAGATTGAAAGGAGAACATTGGTGACCTTGGCAAGAGCAGTTAGTGTAAAGAGTTGAATTCATTCTTTCATTTACTCATTCACTAAGCATTTATGAAAGATCTCCTACTTATTTGGGCTTAGGAGACGAGTACTAGCAATACATATCATGTCCATTACTGTGAAATTAAGCTGTGTCTACTTTATCAGTAGTCTTGCTAGCAGAGTCCATTACAGGTAGACCACCTTGGCTGCATTCAGTCTTTACATTGCAATCTTCTAAGAATATTGTTTTTATCAAATATGTGTTTCATTATATAATATCTATATAATCATAGTTGTAGACAATATCCATCACTATTATGATTTATCATAAGTTATTACTTTCTGTCTCTAACCATTTTTCAGTAAATCAAAGATATAAACCAAATGAGGATCTCTATCAGAATGGTTACTAATGGTTAGTTACATGAAATAAAATTTCTACAGAAAATTCTCCCTGTCATCCCCACCCCTCTCTTCTCACATACCCATTTTCAACAGCCACACATCTTTACCTTAAATTCCTGGATACAATGGGAATTGTACAATTGAATTTTTAAATTAATTTTTCATTGTTTTATTTTACTATAGAGATGTGGGGTACATGTCAGGAGTAAGTACATAAGAAATCTACGTTTTGGCCTCCAACCGGTCCTCAATTCCCCAGTTTAGGACGCGGTACCCTTTGTGTTGTTACTGAATTTTTAAGTAAGCAATTAGAAACATAGATGTTCCCTGCATGTTTTAACTAGTAATCCTTAAAAACAAATGATACATCCAACTGTAATCAATATAAAAATTTGGCCGCAGATATCTTTCACATTCTCACTTGTGGTCATGACTCAGACAAATGACTTAATCTCTTTTAATTTCCACATAGGTATAGTAGAAATTACAATACCTGCCTTGCAGAGTCAAAAATTAAGAGGAAATAAGCTTATATTTAAGAAAGAAAGAGTTTGGCACATAACATGCTGATAAATAGTGATTATTATCAAATAAGGCAAAATACATAATACAGAGTAGCTGCTTAACAAATCTAATCTTAAACTGTTTTTTGAAACGTCCTTCACTTCTTAATCTCCCACTAAGCATTATACATATCTTAACTAATTTAATTTATTAAAAAACGACAATTCATAAAATTGTAATTTTTTGCCTCCCTGTTGAAGAACAAAAGAAATGACTCAACAAATTAAACAACTTGGCTGGGGCAGGAAATGGCTGAATTATGTTTTGCACGCTGGCCTTTCTCATTCAGAATCTAACTAAACACTGTGTGACACAGCCTGTTTCTTCTCCTCTCGCCTTCACTACTTCCTCTACCTTCAGATTTATTTTCTTTTCTGGTATTTTTTATTCCTCAAAAATTGTTAATAGACATGCAGAAAAACAACGGGTTTTCTAAAACCTCTTTAATATATGCTTGCTTCAAAGATGAGTTACTTGGGAAGCCTCAACTTAAAATTTCACACAGAGGTACTATATTTACTTTAAAATTCCTCCAAGGATATCAGTGATTTTTATTAAAGCTCCCAAGATTTGATATAAATCTAACAGTTCTAATATTTTCAGCAAGACAATTTTTTTCTCTTCCTGACACAGAGTTATATTTTTATTTAGCTGAAAGCAATCGTTTTAAAAAGTGAATCCCATGGACAGAAAAGTGAGAAAACATTAAATGATGATTAAAGCAAAAGTCATGGAGTATAAGTTTCAGGACTACATCTCTTTTTCTTACCTTTCATGTGAAAGAGGATGACATCAAATTAACTAAATGATTGGCTATTATCATTACTGCTTAATAAGTGTTCATCACATTTGTACTTGAAAAGGTTAGAAATGACAAAGGTTCTAATACTTTCCCAGCTACTAGGATACATCTTGGACTGTCTCAAAGATCTTGGATTCTAGTGAAAGCTTTTATTTATTTTGTTAGAAAGGAAACTAAGAAATCACTTTCTTTTAGAGTTTAGCATCTGTATTTCAATCATTCTCCCTGCTGATTCTTTTGTCAGTAAAATAATCACGTTTAACATCAAAATGATCCAAGCCTTATCCTTTGAGAAATCAAAGTGGCTTTTTACTCAGATTCTTGAATTCTAAAAAGTCTGCAGTCAAATTTGGCAAGATTCCCTTACATTTTTAAAATCTATTTGGTTACTGATTTTCCCATATTGTAGCTTCATTCTGATCTGTGTCAACTGCCCATCATCTTGGGAATATTGTTTGAGTGTCCAAATTTTCTTTTACCTAACACGCATTAATGCTGGTCCCTTATATTTTTTCTCATCTTGGTGCCCTGAATGTTTAGTCAAATTTTCCTTTTTCTTTTAATATGTAAACTAAGTCTGAATGGAACCACTATATAGGCAAAGAACATGGTACATTGGGTCCAGGAGAATGGAATGATGCTAGAATTTGAGATGGACATCAATTTCTAGAACATAATGTGTAGAGAATATCAAATATATTGATCCAGACACATAAGTTTCTTTTTTTCCTTTTAACTTTGTGTATTTGTCTCAGCTTTTCTCTAGAAGGGTTTACTGAATGTATAATCTAGTTTATTAACATAAACATAACTCAGGAGCAACTGTGAATCAAAAATCCACAGTCACAAGGAAATAAGAGTTTATCAACACCCAAATTTTAAAAAATATTTTTGCCTGAGAAGAAATTGACGTGCTCAAGAGGAAATGAAAGGCTCAGAGGAAGCTAATCTAATTTAGAGCAGGGCTAATTAAATTATACATGCAAAGTCAACCTTTAGAATTTAAATCAACTATAGATATAAAGATCCTTTCACTATTCATCAGTTCTCATCTAGGTCTAGACAACTGGATTTAAATTTTTTTCATGTTGAATAAGTTTCTGACAATTCCTGGGTAGAAATAAGGATAGAGTGAGTTCTCTATAATTACAATGGGTCACTTATCACTCAGAAGTGAGACTTCACGTGCATGGTACACTTCAGACACTGAGGTTTGAAGAATATACGCTGGAAAGTAACAAAAGGCACTTTTGTTCTGGTTTTATTTCTTGACTACTTGCAGACTTTCATCTTTGATCAATGTAGATGTATTTTATTCTTAATAAAGCTGATGGTGTTTTCTATTGATTTCTATTGTTATCATTATGAGAGGAGACCAGCCTTTTAAAAAATACATCTTCCTGTAATGAGCTTACTACCCTCTGATCACAAAGAGTAATTCGGACATTTTAAAAAATGTGTATCATCTCCAAGTTCTTCTGAACTGGTACTTGCGGACATTCCTATAAGACTTTGATTGTAGGAGCTGCCATTTTTTTCTTGTGAACAATGCTGCTGCTGTATTTTTTTTTGAGTTGGAGTCTCACTATTGCCCAGGCTGTAGTGCAGTGGCATGCTCATGGCCACCCTCAACCTTTTGGGCACAGGTGATTTTTCCGCCTCAGCCTTCCAAGTTGCTGGAACTATAGGCATGTGCCACCATGCCCGGCTAATTTTCTGATTTATTGTAGAGATGAGGTTTCACCAAGTTGCCCAGGCTGGTCTCGAACCTGGAGGCTCAGGCAATCCTCTCACCTTGGCCTCCCAAAATGCTGGCATTATAAGCATGAGTCACCGCACCTGGCCCTATGCTATCATTTTTAAAGTGTCCCTGGAACACGTACATCAGCATCTCCTGGGAACTTGTTTGGAATGCAAGTGCTCAGGTTCCACTAGACGGGCTGAATCAGAAACTCTGAGGCTGGACTCATTATCAGTGTTTTCACAAGATCTCCAGGAGGTACTGATGGATGCTCAAGTTTGAGAACCACTGCTCTTCTGACCTAGGACTCCTCACTGTTTTGTGCATCTTGGACCCCCTTTGGCAGTATAGTGAAGCCCATGGATCTTTTGTTAGAATAATATTTTTAAATATCCAAAATAAAATGCATAAAATGCTAAGGAAATTGGTCACATTGAAATTCAGTTATGCAAATATTAAAAACATTTGTGATAATACATACCTTTCTTTATTAATACTTTTAATTAACAAGATCCATAAGCAAGTCTAATAGCTATCACAGTTTTCAATTACTGGTGATCAAAATTGTTATTTTCAGATACCTGCAACAATTATAAGGTGATGTGACTATGTCTGTGATTTATGCCATTGATAGGTTTGCAGATATTACTAATACTATTGTGGTTTATACTTACATCTATAATGGGAGGAGATACTGAATTCCCTCCAGCAGTTAATGAAAATAAAGGTGTGAGTTCCTTTACATCCAAGTTCCTGGATCATTGGAATTCTATCCACAAACTCCTACGGGAAAATAATCCTTGCAAGATGGTTGATTTTCAGCCATCAGGAAAAAAAATGCTTATCTTGTAATCTGATAAATACAATACACTGTAAAACAACATAGGAGACAGGATGTGAATCAAATGTGTTCTGGAAGGCATAGAATAAAGTGTTCTCCCCCAGGGCACCTCGTGATCCAACACCTGTGAGAATTAAAACACAGCGGATCCAACAGTTTTCTGGAAACTACAACAGTGCTCTGCATTTTCCTGCATCACTATAAATTTGTATTAATTACAGTTATAAATTGTTTTCCACATGCTTTGTGAATCTTGTCACTTTAAGTATTAAGTGATATCTCTTGATTCTTTAGAATTCCCTAGAAACAGCAAGTTGTCAAGTCCTCTCTTCATGTTGTTAGTGCCGGCACCATTTGAGGAAACGGATATTCAGAGATCACAAAAACAAATCAAGGTCATGAGCACCATTCAGTTCCATGACTCCCATCCCATTTTATATTCCTGGTTCTGTGCTCTGGCCTTACTGGCCATAGCTACAAAGAGGAAGGGAGCCAATGAGAAGGCCTGGCCACCCTTTGTGAGAGCTGGTGGTCAAATCAGATGAATGAAAAGAATTGTCGAAAGGATTCCACGTCCTTCCAGTCACTGCGGACAGACTATTCAAACAGGAAATAATCAGAGTATAAAGTGATGCACTGCTTTCATCAGGAGACAGAAGAGACAATAGACTGTCAGAAAAGGAACACAGCCATATTTTGTAGATGAAATGTTGTATAATAGGATATTTTTACTAATTCCTTCTTTCAGAAACCATTATTTTTAAACTATATTTTTGTCTTGCAGCTTCTTTTATTTGCAAATCTTCCCTCAAACCTGAATATCAAGGGGCATTAGAAGGTCTTTGAAGGCCTTTATGATCATGTATTTTCTTCTATGTTGTCTCTTGCTGGTGGGGTAGTCTGTAAACCTGAAATGGACACTGATTTCTAGTCTTCACTTTTTATAATATGGTAATAGTGTGATATTGACATAAATTTTCAAAAGCTCCATTATATTATTTATCAGTTGAGGCTTACATTTTCCTTACTGATTGAAATTTATTTTTTAATAGATGGGAAAAGAGGAACAAATGTTTATTGAGTGCCAACTACATGTCAAGATTTCCTAATAGAGAAGCAGTGAAACACAGGAAAGAAGGTCACATATCTAACTGGTCAAGCTGAGTAGAGGAAAGGAAATAATCTCTGCAATTGTCACAGCATAAATTAACGAGCAAGATGTAAAAGTCTATAGCATAAATTAATGAGCAAGATGTAAAAGTCTATAGCATAAATTAATGAGGAGGATTGTAGAAGTTTATAGACTTCTGCAATTAACGAATGATGATTTCAAAGCCCTTTAAAACAAAGAGAGCAACCAATAACAGCTATGTGGTTTGCCTATAAGCCCTTGTCTTCCTTCTGGTATTCCAGTTTTAAAGATGAGAATGTGAGAAAGAAAAAAAAAAAAAGAAATGATGCTTCTCTAGGGAATAATATTCAATTCCTCTTTCCAATGACCATTTTCTGCTCCCTTTTACTACAAAATACTTCATAGGAAATACACACTTCCTCTCCCCTATTTTCACTCTCCTATTCATGTGTCATTACCACACTGTTTTAATTATCAAGTTAGATAATAGTTGGCAGGGTGTATCTCCCTCTGCCCCTTGTTTATCTTTTTTTAGAGGTTTCATTGTTATTTATTTTTATTTCTTCTTAAAAAAATTAAAATCAGAATGCCTGGCTTCAGAAGAATTACCTACTCTTTTTTTTTTTTTTTGATCACATATATTTTATAATTTATACAAGAGAAATTTGATGTCTTTTTTTTTGAGTTGGAGTTTCACTCCGTCACCCAGGCTGGGGTGCAGTAGCACACTTAAAGTCACCACATCGATCCGCTGGGCTGAGGTGATCCTTCTACCTCAGCCTTCCAAGTAGCCGGAACTACAGGCGCCCGCCTAATTTTTTTATTTATCGTAGAGATGAGGTCTTGCCAAGTTGCCCAGGTTGGTCTCGAACCCATGGCTCAGGCAATCTTCTCACTTCAGCCTCCCAAACTGCTGAGATTACAGGCTTGAGCCACCATACCCGGCTAAAAATTGACATCTTTATGAATACTTTCTGTTCAAGAACGTGGTGTGTCTTTTTATGTATTGAAAACCTCTATTGTGTACTTTAGTAGTATTTAATATATATTACATATATATTAAATTATTATTAATTTATCATTTAATTTGTTTCTATATATCTTATCTTTGCTAAGTACCATTTATAAAATTTCTCCTTTATATAAATAAATTTGCACCTTTCTTTTTCATTGTATCTTCTAACTCATTGTTTTAGGCATATATACAAAATATTTGTTTGTATACACTTATTTTATATGTTGGTACATTTCTGAATTCTCTTAGTTCTTAGATTCACATTCTAGGTGTATTCATTCTCAGCACCAGCAAATATTGATAGTTTACTTTTTCTTTTCAAATGTTATACCTCTATTTTGCTTAACATTATTATTATTATTATTATTGGCATTGTCCAATTACATTGGCTGGTTCATCTAATTGAATGTTAAATAATAATGATGATATATAAACATTCACAGCTTGGTCCTAAGTCAAGGAACAAAGCTTCCATATTTTTCTCTTGACAAGATGCTTATTTTGGGGCTGAGCTATCTTTTATCATGTAAATGAAGCATCTGTGAATTCCTCATTTATTTTTAGTTTTAAAAATTAAGTGTTGTCACTCGTAAGCAGACCCTGAACATTTACCATAATACTATAAGAAAGGGATTGGCGGTAGCGGGACAAACCAGTCAAAGTGGGGACCAAAGGAAGGGGCCCAAATTTTACCTGTAAGATGAGCACTTGTATACCTAATCCTGACTTGTACCCCACATCTTTAAAATTAAAAAAAGAAAGTAAAAAAAAGAAATCAAATCAACATATTAAAAAAATTAAGTGTATAGTTGACTTTTTTCAAATGTTTCTCTACAATCTTTGGTATTAGCTATTTGATATTTTTCCTCCTTAGCACTAGTAATATAATGTATTAAATTAATAGATTTCTAAATATTGATTCAACCTAAAATAAATCTCACGTGGTTAGAAAATACCTTTTAATGTGCATTGAATTTGATTTGCCAATATTTCACTTAATTTTTTAATCTTCAATATTTATAATCATCTATGATGACTGCATAGCTCTCTCTTTTTATTCAGGTCTCTGTTCAATTGTCACCCATCAGGGAACCTCCCTAATCACCTGATCAAAAATACTATTTCTTCTATTTAGTGAATATTGGCTGAAAGACTGAATGAATCTGTAGTTCAGGCAAGTTTATCTATTATCTCACTACACTTTTAAAAATAAAAAACAAACAAACAAACAGAATCCCTTGGTGTTTGAGTTGAAATAAGTCACTTATTTGTTGGGTGTATCCTGCTTTTGTAAAACATGGATGTGCAGCCAGAAATGTAGACTTTGTGAAACTCTGAAGTCAGCAGATTTGTGGCTCTACTATGAGTGTTGTAGTGCTCTGGCCATACACATGCGAATCAGGAGTATGTTCTTTGTGGGGGCAAGATAAGTTAGAGGCGACTGTCTGCCATCCCATTTGTTCACTTTTCATCCTTGTTCCTTGCATGCAGTAAGCTGAGGTAAATGTTTCAAGCCAGTTAGAGTAATGTTTACAATGCTTGGACTATAGCATGGGAATTTTAATCCAAGGTAGGAATTGTCTCTGGGTCATACTCCGAAATTTGTTGGTATAGCCTCCAACTGGAACATAGAAAATTTTAATTTGTACTTGGTAGCAATGATACTAGGTAGTTCAACTCTTTTACATTTACTTAAGTTGTAAAATCTCTGTGAAGGAACTTTGTATACTAATGTTCCTAGTGTTGTGTTTTTGGAATAGTACATGCTTGATATTCTTTGTGGATTTAAATGCATTTAATAATGTAATCACTGTTTTAAGACACCATTAGCTTGATATCGGAAATTTATCAGTATTTGTTAATATATATTATATTAGTGACTTTTTACCAAATGACATATTTTCAGGGCTGATACTCAGCAAATACACAATGGGTAGCATCTGTACTGACTGGTTGGTACCTATGTCATATTACTAATTATTTTTGCTTTCACCTCTGAATGGCTTGAAAGAGTTTTTTTTTAACTAAATGTAAGTCCTTTGCTCTTTTGTGTTATTATTCTTATGCTATTTTTAATATACATCAGTATTAATATATGAATTTATGCTATCCCTGTCTCCTCTGAGTTCTTATAGTCTAATTATAATTATATTTAATGCCTACCTTACTTTTATAATTAAGAGTATTTGATTAACATTCTTGAAGAATGTTATTGTACATTCTAAATATTTCCTGTATTATTATTGTGATTATTTTGATAGAAGCATGGTGTTTTTCTTAAAATAAATGTCCAAACTCCAACGTGTGAATCATGATAATGCCCACATAGTTTATGCTATACTTGTAGTAAGTTAATATTTAAGCCAGTATCTTTTTATTTACTATTTATTTATTTATTTTGAATTTTATTATAAAGATGTGGGGTACATTTCAGGGTTAGATATATAAACATTGATCATGCAGGTACCCTTGTTGATGATGTATGTCCCTGCCTCCCCTAGCAGTTTCCTTCAACTGCCAATTCAACCCCCCCTCCCCTGACAGTTACCCACTACTTCCAATTGCTTTCTTATAGCATTATAATAGTTCAAGGTCCGCTTATGAGTGAGAACATATGGAACTCAGTTCTTTGTTTATGTGATAAATCACTGAGCATAATAGACTCCAAATCCATCCAAGTTGTTGCAAAGTTCATATATTTGTCCTTTTTTATGGCTGCATAATATTCCATTGTGTTTATGTACCACATTTTTTAAATCCAGTCCAGCTTCAATGGCAACATGGTTGGTTCCATGTTTTTGCTTTTGTGAATAGAGCTGCAACAAACATACATGTGCAGGTATCTTTTTTGTAGAATGATTTGAGTTCCTCCGGGTATATTCCCAATAGGGGAATTGCTGGGTCATATGGAAGGCCAATTACTAGTTCTTTCAGGAATTGCCACACTGTCTTCCAAAGAGGTTGTACTAATTTGCAATCCCACCAGCAGTGTAGAAGCATTCCTTTTTCTCCACATCCTCGCCAGCATCTGTTATTGTTTGTTTTATTAATGATGGGCATTCTTACAGGGGTTAGGTGATATCTCAGTGTGATTTTGATTTTCACTTCTCTGATGAGTGAGACTGAGCACTTTTTCACGTGTCTGTTGGCTGCCTGTATAT